>OU015499.1:87806658-87981978 GCA_907164885.2 Dolomedes plantarius | reverse complement strand
CGGGATCGCATCATACGAATAAAGCTCTCGCACTTTTTTTGTGTTTTGGCAACTTTTGAGTCTAACGTTAGATTTTTGAGCGTAGGATTACGTTCATCCATAACGGAACTCCAGTCGGAAAGCAAAATTTCAGACTCTAAAACCGTCCGTCGACGCGAGTTATAATTTTGGCAGCAGGCCAAAACCCAGTGTGTATTGCTTGGGCAAGCAGTAAACAGTTAAACAGAAAAGTGCTAAAATGCGTCAAAATTTTGTCATATATATATATATATATATATATATATATATATATATATATATATATATATATATATATATATATGTATGTATGTATGTATATATGTATATATGTATATATGTATATATGTATGTAATATACCCATTACACCACGTCCTTAAATTATAACCTGAAAGGGAAAACTAGCTCATTTACATGGCTGGAGCTAGACTCAGCCTGAAAGGGATAAAAATTAAATTTGGAAGCAGTCGGGCAGAATCGTTCATTAGAGCCACAAAAGTACATCCGTACATTTCAGAAGAACGGCTCGGAATCATATCACCTTTCAGCATAAAGCAGGAGAGGGCGAAAAAAACATGCGACTATTATTTGTAGGGTCAGATTTTGGGCCTCTCGATGCCAACCCACTCCTGAATCCGAACATATACACGTATAGAAATGCAAAGGCATGCGATTCATGGGAAGTTCTGTAGCTAAGGGTTTTAAAGCGATACATTAATATTGCTGGGGATTGGATTTAGGAAAGGGAATTTAAATGCTGGAATGGAGGGCATAATCTATATATATATATATAAAACAGTTCCGTCACTGACTCACTGACATACAACGCACAGACCAAACCGCTGGACCTAAAGGGCTGAAATTTTGCATGGCGATTCTTATGATGTAGGGGTGTACTAAGAGATTTTTGAAAAATTCTTAGATTTTTTAAAATTAAATTTTTAAGCTGTTTTTGTAAAATTTTTTAAGTTTGCATTTAAAATAATTTGAGGGTTATGAAATTTATATCGCGAGAAAGATCATAAAAATTCCTTTAAAATGAGATCTTTTTCGAACCTTTACCTCGATGTTCTGATTTTTGGTGAATTTTTAAAGATTAATTTTTAGAATTTAATGTATTAAATGTTGATCACGTGATTTCTTTTTCTGATACTTTAAATAAATTTATCGTCACATGCATAACAACTAAATAGACAAATATTTCTTTTCTTTCTAATGCAGCAGACGATTGGATATTATCATGAAAAAATATATCCCCTACGATTTTATATATATATATATATATATATATATATATATATATATATATATATATGTCGGACTTAAGCGGGAACGAAATAATTATTCTAAATTTAAAGGGGGCTTAGTAATTTATTGTCGTGGCGTAATTCGCCACTATTCTCATATCTTGGTTCAAAATACATCGAGAGAAATCGGGGAAATTCCCTTTGGATTGATTGACATCTGTGGTCCCGCCCATGGTCCATCTCCGGTGTATGCGTCACAGAGATCATGTGGGCATGCGCAGGTGGCTTTGGATGGCAGAAAAACAATAGCGTTTAATCAGACGGCGGGATTTAATCGTTGCTAGTGGACGCGTGTCAGCTGGGTCCATAATTTGAAAATGGCGAGAGCTCAAATATGCGCTACTTGGATCAGTGGTTGCTGGAAAGTGAAATAAATTGGCTTGATTTAGTTGGAACTATGTTTGTTTATTGGATTTAGACTACTTTCCACTCGCCACCAGCATTAACATGATGACTTCAAATTAATCTGAGAACATGCAAACCTCACGCCTGTCATATATATATATATATATATATATATATATATATATATATATATATATATATATATATATATATATATATATATATATAATTTTACATCAATTGTATACATTGATCGTCGCATTTAATTTGAATGTACTCCGTAGCGAAGCGCGGGTTTTCAGCTAGTATTTAATATATATTACACACACACATATACGCTGTACATAAAGATACATATATACATATAAAAGAGGTAAGCAACGATAAGTAATCCTACGTTAATAACCCACGGTAGTTTAGGTTTTAGAGACTGCCTGAACTTTTTTTTCCTAATAAATTTCGTGTAATCTTTACCCTTTGTGTTTTAGAACATATGAGCATGCGTGCTATTATTGAGAGACTGAAATTGAGAGACGGAATTGAGAGATGGAAATATACAACCAATGTTTTTCTTTATACAACCAATGTTTTTCTTTATACAACCAATGCTTTTCTTTATACAACCAATGCTTTTCTTTATACAACCAATGCTTTTCTTTATACAACCAATGCTTTTCTTTATACAACCAATGCTTTTCTTTATATAACCAAGACACTAAATAAGATAGTGTGGCGTCTGTCAGAAGCCAAGCAACCAGACCTGAAATTATTATATACTCGTGCAGTGCAGTTTTAAGTTTCTCTTTAGCACATTGCTTGAAGTCATGAACAGTGTGTTACGTAACTGGTCATATCTTCCCCCACTTTAATTTCCGGTGCATGCTTTGTTGTTTACGGCCGACGACAGATAACCGACATTGCCCTACTTTGCTGAAGAAAAGCATAGAACAGATTAGAGCTATTTAGGTCGCCAGAGAAATTAGTGACTAATTTTTTTAGATGACCTCGCTGGGGTTTTAAATTTATCGGGTTAATTTGAAGCACTACTCTCCTCGTGTGTGTTTGCTTGTAATTTTGCTTAACTACTAATAACACCGTTTAAATAGCATAATTCCACCTATTATGACTTGCAAATGAGAACTCCCATTCTACTGTTTTTTTCTAGCCTTCAGATATTTAACTCTTACACAAGTTGTCGTTGACAATTTCAAAAGTTTACTGTATACGGTTGAATATTATATTCTGGAACTTTTCCTGACATGTCTCGTATGATAAAAGAATTAATGTTTCAATCTGGAACCTACCGTGCGCGTAAACTACAGTAAACTGCCGTATAATATGTTTAGTATGTTACGCGTTGTATAAAATCGCGTTATAGGAAACCGTGTTGTACGACTAAAATTCTTGTATAACGATGTTAAGGTAAAATGTTAGTGACTATTTTATATATATATATACTAGCTTAATACCCGTGCTTCTCTATGGAGAACGTTTTTACATTTTAGGATAACTACAATGAAAAAATAATGAAATTGCTTTTTAGAGAATTAAATTCTTAATTTGAATTAAATTATTAAACTTCCATCTCAATTAGTCTAGTGGTTGAATTTTATATATAACCGTATTTTGATATTTTTTGTCAATTTATTTCGTTCTGCACGTGAAGGAGAATTAATTTAAAATATCTCAAAGAAAAATTTGGTGATCAGCATTTAATAAATTCTAAACATTAATCCTTAAAAATTCACCAAAAAACAGAAAATGGAGGTAAAGATTCGCAAAAAATATCATTTTAAAGGAATTTTTATGATCTTTCTCGTGATATGAATTATATAACCTTCAGATTATTATTTTGAATACAAACTTAAATAAAAGTTATAAAAACAGCTTAAAAATTTAATTTAAAAAAATCTAGGAAGAATTTTTCAAAAATCTTAGTGCACCCCTACACTATAAGAAGAATCGCCATACAAAATTTGTCAAAAAGATCTCAAAAATTAGAATTTTTGACATCTATATGCATAATTGGAGGTCTACTAATTTTTGTGAGTGTTCGTGATATAAAACGCCATTCTATTTTAATTGATTCATGACTTTCTTATACATGGTATCTATTGAGAGGGTTTCGTTGAATTGGTGTGTAATCGGAATTTAATGTGTGTGCGTGAGTGCGCGCGTGGTATAAACAAGTTTCTCTATTTTTAATTAATGACTTATGTGCGCTGTCAATTGAGGGTTTCGTTGATTGTTATTTTATGTCTGTGTTTGGGTAATATAAACCAGATATAAACAAATTTTAATTCATGAATTTTCTTATATACGCTGTCAATGGAGTGATTTTCGTTGAATTACTGTTAAATTCGTCATATGTTTATAGTTTCTTAATATAAACCAGAAATGGACTTTATTTTTAATTCATGATTGTTTTTCTTACACACGCTGTCAACGGAGTGCGTTTTGTTAAATTGGATTTTGACATTTTATGTCTGTGTGTAAACCAGATATAAATTGTATTTGTTGCATCAGAATATGCAAAAACTAGATATAAACTGGATATAAACTCTATTTTCAAAGATTTTCTTACACACTTTGCCAATTGAGTGATTTTTGTTGAATTGGTGTATAATTGATATTATGTCTGTGTATTGGTTATTTAAACCAGATATAGACACATTTTTAATTCATGATTTTTTGTTACGCGCTTTATATTGAGTGGCTTTCGTTGAATTTGTGTATAACAGACATTTTATGACAGTATGCGCAATATAAACCTGATATAAACTATTTTTAATGTATGACTTTCTCTTATGCACACTGACACTTGAGGGATTTTAGTTTAATTAGTGTATAATTGACATTTTAGGTCGTGTGTGGGTGATATAAACTTGATACTCTTCAATTCCTGGCCTCTTCTTATACGCGCTGTCAACTGAGTGGGTTTCCTTGAATCGGTGTTTGATATCTTATACCTGTGTGTGTGTTTATAATATAAACCAGTTATAAACTCTATTTTCAATTAATGACTTTTTCTTATACACGCTCAATATTGACACGCTATATATTGACACGGTCATAGTCATTTCAATTAATGACTTTTTCTTATACACGCTAAATATTGACACGCTCAATATCGAATTTCTTACACACGCTCATAGTCAAGTCATTTCAGTTAATTACTTTCTTATACACTCTATATATTGATACACTCAATATTGACACTCTATATACTGAGTGGCTTTAGTTGAATTTGTGTATAGTCGACATTACATGAGAGCGTGCGCAATATAAACCTGACATAAACTATTTTTAATTCATAACTCTCTCTCTTAAACACGCTGAGACTTGAGGGATTTTAGTTGAATTAGTGTATAATTGACATTTTGTGTCTGTGTGTGGGTGATATAAACTTGCTATACTCTTTCCAATTCATGGCCTCTTCTTATACGTGCTGTCAACTGAGTTGGTTTCCTATAATCGGTGTTTAATTGACATTTTATACCTGTATGTGTGGGTTATAATAAACCAGTTATAGCCTTTATTTTCAATTAATGACTTTTTCTTATACACGCTGTTTATTGAGTGGATTTAGTTGTATTGGTATAGAATTAACATTCTTCCCCCTATAATTAAAACCTCTTATTGCACACTTATAAACTGAATAACATCCAGTACTAATTAGGACCATAAATATTCCACCTTTTTTGAGGGGTTTTAAAGTAAATCTTAACTTCCATTTCATTCCTCCAAGCATTTCTCCTTCAATTGGTAAATGTCATCAATACACTGGAAATTGTGCGTCGTTAATTCTGTAAACAGCTTCCGCGACGCCAGGCGAAGGATGTGTAAGTGTTAGTTTTAAGCCGTCGTTAATCTCCAATTTCACATTTCCCGACACTAATTAAAGATTTCAAAGGCTTCCATTAATTGGATGAGTGACGTTTGAACACCGGAATTGCTATATCCTTGGAGATTTAGAGGTTTAGCTTGGAGGGTTTAAAGCCTTGAAAACGTGGGCTTTTTGGGATAAGTAAAGCAAATAATAGTACTGGATGAGAGTATTTTACGTTTTAATTACGATTTAAGACACATATGTTGTCCGTAAGTAATTGGAGAACTTGAAAATACTTTCAAACGCATCACATGGGAGGAGTCGTAGCTTGAGGTGTTTGAAGTGTGTATCGTTTGTTCTTCATTTGAGAGCAAATGATATTACGCGTCTAAAAGCTTTTAAAAGTTTCTTATTTTGATCAGAATATAATAATTTATTCAAGTTGATTCGGAGCCAGTATAATTTGTAAAGAAATGTGTAAGTTGATTTGCAAATAAAGGCTTATCTTATTCCCATTTCTTCATTCAACAGCTCCGAAGAAATTATATCAGAACATAAGACGTTTATTTTGCATTAAATGTATACGTAATATAAAATACATACTTGTATGCATGTTGGTATCTGTATGTGTGCATGTATGCACCTGTTTTTGCGCGTGTTTTTAAACTAAATGTGTGCATGTATGTACATGTTTTTCCGTGTGTTTTTTAAACTGCGAATGTGTGCATGTATGTACTAGTTTTTGCGTGTTTTTTTTAAACAATGTGTTCAAGTACCTGTTTTTGCGTGTTTTTAAACCGTATGGTATGTGTATGTACATGTTTTTGCATGTTTTTTAAATGTATGTATGTACATGTTTTTGCATGTTTTGTAAACTGTATGTGTATGTATGTACATGTTTTTGCGTGTTTTTTAAACTATGTATGTACATGTTTTTAAGTGTTTTTTAAACTGGATGCGTGTATGTATGTACATGTTCATGCACGTGTTTTCAAACTGGATGCGTGTATGTATGTACATGTTTATGCACGTGTTTTCAAACTGTATGTGTGCTTCTATGTAACCGTGTTTGCGCGACTTTTTGAGTGTGTATGTACCCGTGTTTGCGCGTGTTTGTGAATCTTTCTGCGTGTATATGTACTAGTGTTTGCGCGTGTTTTAGAATCTCTGTGTATGTATGTACCCTTGTTTGCATATGTTTTTGAATCTGTGTAAGTAAAGTATCTATGTGTGTGTGTGTGTGTGTGTGTGTATATATATATATATATATATATATATATATATATATATATATATATATATATATATATATATATATATATATATATATATATATATACACCGTAATTTCAGTCACGTAGGTTAAAGGAGGCTATATCATCATTATGTTTGATATTTATGTGAATAAAGGCTAATATGTTGACTTTGGCTTTTTTTCCACCCCAGAAATAGGTTCAAAAAAGCTTCAAAGATAACTTTGGTCGCTTGGATACTTCAAGGGCAATACATTAAATAGGACCAAAGTAATCACTGATCACTATTCCAATCGCTGAAAGAAAGATGGTTTAGAGACTATATCGACAATTACCTTTCTTCTAAAATCTAAATTTTTTAAAAATTTCTTTAAAAAGTTCTTTGGTCTATTTATTCATCTTCGCAATTGCTCTTAGCATCGATTCTTTTAGCACAAGAAAATATTTAAATACTTCAGAGAACCTAGTAACTCAAAATAGCAAAAACGTGACTTTGGCCATTTTAGCACCAATCCACTGGTATGTATTAACTTGGACCACAGTTTAAGACCACTAATGAAAGTACATTAAGGGGTTCCGGGACACATTTTGAAAAATTTATTTATTGAGTTAAAATTTCGAATTTTTTTGTGATGGTTAACCATACAATTTGTAAACAAAATCGCATCATAAAACTTCTCAATTTTTTTAATTTTAAAATTTTAATAAAAGTGGGGTAATTTAAGATCGTTATAACTCTAAATATTTGTCGAATTTCAAAATTTTTTAACTTAATTAAAAAGAAATGTTTCAGTTTTGATTCAGCATTTATTGAAATATTAATTTTTGAAGAAATTAAAAATATTTAGAGTAAAAATTACAAAAAAAATAACGAACTTATTTTTAAAAAATCATATTTACAAAAGTAAATATTTTTTAAAAAAATTTGCTGAATTAAAGTAAAATAGTTGAAATATGTTCCAAGTTTCAACCATTTATCTTTAACGGTTCTTGACTTATAACAATATAAAGACCAGAAATTGTGAAAAAACCCATCATGCAGAAAAACGGACTTACAGGTTTAAACCACGATTGGCTACTATTAGAATTATGCAAAAAAAATATCCTGTTCTAATTAACCTTTAGCTTACGGGGCCCATTAAGGGGAAATTTCATATATATATATATATATAGAGAGAGAGAGAGATAGATAGATAGATATAGATATAGATAGATATAGATAGATAGATAGATATATAGATAGAGATAGAGATATAGATAGATGGATAGAGATATAGATAGATAGATAGATATAGATAGATAGATAGATATAGATATATAGATATAGATATATAGATATAGATAGATAGATAGATATAGATATATATATATATTTAGATAGATATATAGATATAGATAGATAGATAGATATATAGATATAGATATATTGATTCTTGGGATACATGCTATCCCACCCCGTAAGGAAAAGGTTAAGATATAAACATGATTTAAACGTCATTTTAAGCGTAAAAGAACAAAAAAAAAATTTCGGAAATTCGAACAATTTTGTGTCTTGGACCTCCTCAATCCGATAAAATAAGCATGCTAATTGAACAGATAAATTCCCGTACAGGACTCCAGAGGCAATAGGAAAAGTTTTATAGTCTCAAAATGCGTTAATTTTCTTCTCATCGAAAGAAATACGAAAAAGTGATTTCTACTAATTTGTGTGATATTTGGTAAATGAAATCTCGTGAAACTTAATTTGTTGTCAAAACGGACGCTTTTGGTTCAATACGTTTTTTCTAGGGCTAGAGAGATTTGCTTTGACTGGCTTGTTCCAGCTTTTTGTACCAGGTTACTCAGGGGAATATGTTTAATCAACATTGCCCTCCATAGAAAGTAATTTTTAAAGCAATATAACACCCTTGTAAAGTGTTTAAGGGGACAGTGGACTTTCAAAATTGTGAAATTTGTCCAAAAATTCGATTTTTTTTGTTTTATTGAATTGTGAAACTACGGACGATTAAGAATGTGTTGCAAAAAGAATTTTTAATTTTTGTGATGACTTTCCTAGTTAAAGGCATTTCTATTTAATTTAGATATTATGTGGTTACTAATATCAATAACTTTAAATGCGTTTTTCTCAAAATAAAAATTTTCATGTCAGACTAATATTCAAACTGCTCCAGGAGCATTTCTAATTATCGTATTGCTTTGAAATTTGAGTTTTATATACTTAACTGCATATCAAATAAATCTTATCGAAACAAATTATGCTTCGTAGATCAGAATTTCTAAATTTTGTCCTTGAAAAGACGATTTATAGGTATTTTGCGTAATAAAAAGGGTGTTTTCAATATTTTTTTCTCTTTATATTTTTAACGAATGCTTAAAATAAGCAATAAATTTCATTGTTAGCTCTATAAGGTATCCTGTAAATTAAAATTACCATATTATATGCAAAAGAAATGCGGATGGAACATTTTAATTAGGCAAATTTTTTATATAATTATTAATTAATAAATTAATATTTCATTTTTAAATTTTAACCTTTTACATATCTATGGTACTAATCACATATTCAAATTTCAAGCAAATCCATTCAAAACAAAAAAAGTTAGATTTGAAGGTCCACTGTCCCCTTAATCAACAATGCCCTCCATAGAAAGTATTTTTTAAGCAATATAACACCCTTGTAAAGTGTTTAAGTGTAGAACACTAACACGTACTAAGATTGTGTTTGAAGCGTTTTAGCAAGGATTGTTAAGTATTTTTTCCCTTAAAGCTGCTGTGTACTAATCCTATTCGATTCGTTCACCTCAATGTTAACCAATGAGAAAATTTGTCTACTATTCACAGCTACATAAATGATGATAATCCAATCAAGTGGTATGTACAGATAGCCTGAACTTTTCTGCACCTTGATATAGGATTCATTTTATTAATTTCGTCCACCAGAGAAATTAATAAGGGTTTAAAACTCACTAGACCAGATTTTTTCCCTCTTAATTTAATTTTTAAAGTATTTGCATTTTTTTAAAGACTAAAAGTATCCCAAGTTGTAAAATTTCTTTTTGTATTACAATGTATAAAAGAAGTCGGCAATTATTGGATATATTTTCTCCATAGGTTAACACTGAAGTGAAAAAATCCAATAAGTTTAGTACACAACAGCTTTAACCATTCGTTTGCTAAGCCTATGTATACTCTTCTTGTAAACTCACAATTAAGTTTTGCTTAGCAAAAGTAACACTATAACAATTTAACCCTTCAGCGGGCGCGCCAATTTTTGGAACACCAGCAGGCGCGCGTGGCACAAAGTGCAACGTCTCTTTCAACCTTGATTATTCCTTTTTGTAAAAAATATTTTTTTTCTTCAAATTGAATATAATTCTGCGTTTTATCACAAGACATAAAATGTTTATAATATTGAGATATATTTATAATTAAAGGCCAAAGAATGCAGATACAATCTCCTTATTTCAAAACTCTCCGGTTTATTGGATTTAAGGACAACTTGCGAATGGATTCCTATTATGTCCAAAAACCTAAAAAAACAATGAGTCCATCCTCGGGATATGCGGGATACCGTGTAATAGCTGCACATTTGATCGACTACATCAACTCCTGCTTTTGTCGTATTGTAATCCAGTATAACCGCTGGTTTACCACGGTTAAATCACGACTAACAATGAATGGAAAGGAATACAAGGGTCAAAAAATCTGACCTGCATTAGAAAAGGTGTAGCTATAAATAGAAACTGCTTAGAACATTCAAACCTTACATGCAAAACAAACCATTTGAAATTACGAGAATGTTGCACTTTGTAAACTGGCGTACTAACTAAAGGGTTAAACTAAAAATTATCCGTGTCTACGCATAATGTGCATGTTAAATCAGTAGACCCCTGGGTGGGAGAGGGTACGATCCCCCCAGATGTCACCCCTGGGGGCGGGGGGGGGTTGCTTGGTCAAAATCGAGGTGGCACATGGGTAAATCTGTCTCCGACCCTTGTGGAGCCATTTTAAACTGGAACCGCACTGTTAAGCCCGCTTGACTGGTCTGTAATACTTTCGGCCAGGAAAAAAACAAACTAAAATTATATTTAACTTTTCGATGATGATGCAGTTGATTTTAAAGTTTACTAAAATTGATTAAATATAACAATTGTGATAGAATATCAAACATTCTTTAAAATCTGACCATTGAATTTACTATTCCAAAATCCCGAGAAAATTGTATTTTCCTTTTATTATTGCGTCCGATAAGCTACAAAGCATTTTAAATAAGCAAAGTATTTAAATAACTCGAAATAGGATAAAATTGTCAAAATGTGCGACTGACAATATATGCATGAAACTGTACATGGTATATTGGATATTTCTGCATTTCGCAAGAAAAGGATATTACACTACATATAAATAACAAATATATCCTGTTTCCAAAAATAGAAAGGTTTCTCCTATTTTCTATCAGTTGGGGCATTTTCTTCAATATTTATATAATTCTACGTTTCCGTAAGATATTTGTGTAAACAGAAACTAGATATCGTAGTCACAGCCAGTCAGACTGTTTATTTATAAACTTAATGTTGTAAAAGAATATTCAAATATTTCTTTCTCGGCCGATATTTGTTTTACATTTCATTTTACAAATTTTTAAATCTACTACCTCGATTTTTACGTGCATTTCAAATGATCTGTGATCTTATGTTGTTAATATTGCAATTTAAACCACTTGTTTAATAGGATCATGTTTGCCAAACTTAATCTGAAGAATTTGAAGAAAAAAAAATTCAGATAGCATGCTAAGTTTAAAATAAATCTTCTGTTTTTATTACATTTGAATCAATAAATATGAAAGTCTGAAGTACTATCTTTAATTTGCGCAAATATATCCACTTTAGCAAAGTCTTTATTTCTTACATTCGAAGTAAAAAAATAGATATCCCGTTTTTCAACAAAACTATGAACATATATTTTAAGTTGATTTAGTCATATGAAACACCTAAAACTATGTTAGTTTAAGAATATTTTAAAAGTTCTTGTCAGACTTGTAACTCCAATTAGCATATAATATAGTGTATGTATATGTATTTCGCATATATATACATAGTGTTTGCATGTGTATACATAAACGTTTATGCATACATATGTGCATTTATGTGTGTATGTATATGCGCATATATGTATATGTATGAATACGTTTGTATATGTATTACGCATATATAGTGTATATATGAGTTTATGTATACATATATATGTATATACACATGTATGCATATATATGCATACGTATGTATATGTATTACGGATATATATATATATATATATATATATATATATATATACATATATATATATAGTGTGTATATAAATGTTTATATAAAATAAAGTTTATATAAAAAACGTTTATATAATGTGTGTGTACGTATGTGTATTTATGTGTGTATCTGTGTATATGTATGCATATATATGTATATACACATATGTATGAAATGTATTCGTTTGTATATGTATGTACATGTATTATGCATATATAGGTATATTTGTGTGTTTACATGTGTGCACGTATATATACATATCTATATGCATATATGTATATATGTGTGTGTGTGTGTTTACATGTATATACACATCTATATGCATATATATGCATATGTTTGTATATGTATTCCGCATATATACGTAAATATAAGCATGCAGAATAATGATACTGAAATCAATATTATTTTGACTTTTGTCCCAAGATAGCCGTAAAAAAACTAAACTGAGATAATTTGGTAAAACTGCTTCCTTTCAGCAAAATCTATGCCTGAAGGATAAGCGAGCTCTCATTAGCGTTAGCAGTAATCAATGAGGCTGACATACGTAGGACTGAATAATTAGATTTGAAAGGCATCTATTAATTTCATTTGACGTTTATCGTACATTATCATTAATATAGCGAGACATGAATTACACAGCCTGGGAGCGCTGAGCTTTCACAAGACTCAACCCAAAACTGAATTCGGGAAGATGGAATGGCTAACGGCGATTTTACCATGCATGTAATTTATTAATGGAAGTTTTCATTCGTCATAAAAAAATTTTAACTCTGAGTGAGCAGGTTTTAATGTAGGATTACGTTCCTCCATAACGGTCCTCCAGAAATCAAAATTTCAGATGTCCTGCGTCGCGAATTTTGGCAGCGCGCCAAACCAAGTCTATCACTTGGGCAAGCGGTAAACAGTAAAACAGAAAAAAACCAAAATGCGTCGAAATTTTGACATGCATATATATGCATATACATATATATGCATACATATATATACATACGTACATATCGATGCATAAATACATAACACATACGTACATATATGCATACAAAAGAGGTAAGCAACGATAAGTAATCCTACGTTAATAACCCCCGGTAATTTGGTTAGAAGAAACTACCTGATTTTATTTTATTAAAGTTCAGCGGGAGTGTCCATTAAATGTGTCCTTACCAGTCGTAAACACAAGTACATACAGTGGTGCTTGTAGGGATTCAATACGAGCACCCTTAGTACCGAATGTCGATACGTTTGCCAGTAGACTGCCCAAGAGCCCATATTCTATTTGTGTCGAAAATCGTATAGATTCTACTGGTTATATTAAATTTGGTCTTGAAAATAAACTACATTTTATCTTTCTTCTGATCGTTGGAAATTAAAAATCTAGACAGTAAAATTAACAATTTCTATCGATTTAAATTTAATTTGCAGGCAAATTTAACTAAAATTAAATTTAAATTTACTTTTCCTATACACACATATATATTAAATCTGTGCATATATATATATACTGTGCTTATAAAAATATATATATATATATATATATATTAGTGCTATATCCTTTTCCATAAAAAAATTGTGCTTTTCCAATTGCTGATTCTCGTTCGCTGATATTTTCTATTTACTGTAACTACTGTATGTAATAGCCAACTATTAATACATATATAAATACAATGTAATCTCTATATATAAAATAGTTCCGTAACTGACTCACTGACATACAACGCACAGTTGATACCGCTGGACCTAAAGGGCTGAAATTTTGCATGACGATCCTTATGGTGTTAGGGGTGCACTAAGAAACATTTTTGAAAAATTCTTAGATTTTTAAATTAAATTTTTAAGCTGTTTTAGTAACTTTTTAAGTTTGTATTTAAAATAATTTCATGGTTATGAAATTTATATCACAAGAAAGATCATAAAAACTCCTTTCGAATGAAATCTTTTCGAACCTTTACCTCGATTTTCTGATTTTTGGTGAATTTTTAAATATTAATTTTTAGAATTTAATTGAATTTAATTTATTAAATGCTGATCACGTGATTTCTTTTTCTGGTACTTTAAATAAATTTATCGTCATGTTCATGACAACTAAATAGACAAAAAAAATATTCTTTTCTTTCTAATGCAGCAGACGATTGGATATTATCCAAAAAAATAAATATACCTTACGATGTTTTTATAAATATATATATTACATCAATTGTATACATTGATCGTCGCATTTACTATAAATATATATATATTTTTTGGCATTAATTGCATACATTGACCGTTGTATTTAATTTGAATGTACTCCGTAGCGAAGCGCGGGTTTTCAGCCAGTACAAATATGAAACAAATTACTGATTTTTCTTGACATCTTGAATCTTAGAGTTACTGTCACGTCAATTAAAAAAGAAGAGACTTATAACATTTTGCCATCTGAGCACAGAAATTATCGGTCTGTGCAATTCTCGTAATATTCATTTGCACCCCATATTGTATGGAATTAAAACTGAGAAACTTGAGGATCCCGTAAAAGAAATTATCTTCGCTTATATCCAGCGAAGCTTTGATGAAACTTTGAAAAGCGCAGATCGCACTACCATCCGACCCGCAAGTTGTCATTAAAAAAATGGTAGTTGGGAGACGTCAGTCAGCGGAGATTGGGGAATACTGAAATGTTACTCCCAATCTCTTATCCTAAGGATTCTTCTTTACGTAGATTTTTTAGCAGATTAGAAACTGCCCTTTATTAACCCTTCAGGGGTTGCGCCCGGGTGTAGAGTGCAACATTTTCGTAATTTTGAATGGTTTGTTTTTACAACGTTTTAAGGGTTGAATGTTCTAAGCAGTTTCTATTTATGGACGCACCTTTTCTAATGCAGGTATGATTTTATAATCCTTTTATTCGTTTCCCTTCATTGTTAGTGGTGATTTAACCATGGTTAACCAGCGATTATACTGGATTACAATACTGCAAAAGCAGGAGTTTGAGGCTTTCTTTCTTTTCACGTTTATTTCACGTCTTTCTTTCCTCGTTTATTTCTTTCTGATCACCATTTTCACTCACTTGTACACCTATACCTCGCAATACGTCCGCTCTAACGGGCATTTCGCTATAACGGCCTTTTTTAATTAACGGCCTTTGGCACTTTTTCGATTTACGGCCCACAATGTTTCGTTATACGGCCACAACAGAAGAAAGTGATGATGACACAGCATATTATAGCTTAGTGATTCTTCATGTTAATGTTCGTCATCACATTAAAACAGTTTTTAAACATTTTAATTTGTTTTTTTAGTATATGTATACACTAGCTGAAAACCCGCGCTTCGCTACGGAGTACATTCAAATTAAATACAACGGTCAATGTATGCAATTTATGCCAAAAAATAAATATATATATTTATAATAAATGCGATGATCAATGTATACAATTGGTGTAAAATATATATCTATCTATATATATATATTTATAAAAAAATCGTAAGGGATATGCATTTTTTTTTTGATAATATCCAATCGTCTGCTGCATTAGAAAGAGAAAAAATTTTTTTTGTCTATTTAGTTACGCACGCGACGATAAATTTATTGAAAGTACCAGAAAAAGAAATCACGTGATCAGCATTTAATAAATTAAATTCGAAAAATTATTCTTTAAAAATTCACCAAAAATCAGGAAATGGAGGTAAAAATTTGAAAAAAAATTCATTTTGAAGGAATTTTTATGATCTTTCTCGTGATATAAATTTTATAATCCTCAATGTATTATTTTAAATGCAAACGTAAAAAAAGTTTAAAAAACAGCTTAAAAATTTAATTTAAAAAAATCTAAGAAGAATTTTTGAAAAATCTTTCTTATTGCACCCCTACACTATTAGAAGAATCACCATGCAAAATTTCAGCCCTTTAGGTCCAGCGGTTTGGTCTGTGCGTTGTATGTCAGTCAGTCAGTCAGTGAATGAGTCAGTTACGGAACTGTTTTATATATATAGATTACAATACTGCAAAAGCAGGAGTTTGAGTCTTTCTTTTCACGTTTATTTCACGTCTTTCTTTATTTCCTCGTTTATTTCTTTCTGATCACCATTTTCACTCACTTATACACCAATACCTCGCTATACGTCCGCTCTTTATACGGCATTTCGCTATAACGGCATTTTTTAATTATGGCACTTTTTCGATTTACGGCCCACAATGTTTCGTTATACGGCCACAACAGAGGAAAGTGGCGATGGCACAGCATGTTATAGCTTAGTGATTCTTCATGTTAATGTTCGTCATCACATTAAAACAGTTTTTAAACATTTTATTTTTTTTTTTATTATATGTATACATATGTGCATATGATTTCTTGTTTTTTATGTTTATACTAGCTGAAAACCCGCACTTCGCTGCAGAGTACATTCAAATTAAATACAACGGTCAATGTATGCAACTAATGCCAAAAATATATATTTATAATAAATACGACGATCAATGTATACAATTGATGTAAAAATTATATATATATTTATAAAAAATCGTAAGGGATATTTTTTTCTTTGGATAATATCCAATCGTCTGCTGCATTAGAAAGGAGAAAATTTTTTTTGTCTATTTAGTTATGCACGTGACGATAAATTTATTTAAAGTACCAGAAAAAGAAATCACGTGATCAGCATTTAATACATTAAATTCTAAAAATTAATCTTTAAAAATTCACCAAAAATCAGAACATTGAGGTAAAGGTTCGAAAAAGATCTCATTTTAAAGGAATTTTTATCTTTCTCGTGATATAAATTTTATAACCCTCAATGTATTATTTTAAATGCAAACGTAAAAAAAGTTTTAAAAACAGCTTAAAAATTTAATTTTAAAAAATCTAAGAATTTTTGAATAATCGTTCTTAGTGCACCCCTACACTATAAGAAGAATCGCCATGCAAAATTTCAGCCCTTTAGGTCCAGCGGTTTGGTCTGTGCGTTGTATGTCAGTCAGTCAGTGAATGAATGAGTCAGTTCCGGAACTGTTTTATATATATAGATTTTGAATTTCTGTTTATTATTACATTGTTTTGTACTTTTATTTTTATATAAGCATTTTTATAGGAAATAAAAGGAATCAAATGTTTTATGAACTTAAAAACTATATTTATAAAAAACTGGAACAGATTCAATTAAATTTGTATGGGTTTGTATCAAAATGATTGATTCGTCGTACGGCTTTTCGCTTTACGGCCAACTTTTCCGGAACGTATCTAGGCCGTTAAGCGAGGTATGGGTGTAATGGGATATCTTTTTAGGGAACTACTTAGAGAGGTAAATTAACGTCAAATACAGTGAAACCTCTCTGTAGCGGCGAGTAACAGTTCCGAAAATACGTGGCCGTCTTGAGGTGTCCGACTAGAAAAGTTTCACTGTATTGCAGTTTTATGATAAACCCCATGACGCATAGTGATACGTCATGTTTCTAATGCAACTGTAAACAATGACGTCTCTGAGACTAAGGGCCTGTTCACATAGGAGTCCGTTGCGTTCCGTTAAGCAAAAGATGACGTTGAGACGAAAATAAACCAATCATATGCCTCCAAACGATTAGCAATGAAATTTTTAACGCCTATGATTGGTTTATTTTCGTCTCGACGTTTTCCTTAACGCAACGCAACGGACTCCTATGTGAACAGGTCCTAACACAGGTTTCAGACTTCAAAAATGTTAAGGGATACAGGGTTAGCACAAAGGAATGACCGGATTTTAAAAAATATTTTTGGAACTATTACACGCATTACAATAAGTGATACACGAAATTACAGAAAAATATACCAATTTTTTCCCATCCGTCGATCAATATATGGCAGTATTTCCATAGAACGCTGTGATTGATATCCAGAAAATGGCGACAATGACAGAAGAGTTTTGCGTATTAGAATATGCAAGGATTTGCATGTTCTATGCATGTACCTGCTTACTTAAACGAGGAGCTTCCACGCCAATGGATGAGACTTGAGTGTGACAGTGATTTGACCTTAATCACATGGCCACCAAGATCTCCGGACCTTACGCCATGCGATTTCTTTTTATAGGGTTACGTCACTCATAGGGTTAAGACACTTTATGCACCACCGATGCCAAAACCACAAGAACTTAAAGAACGCATTTGTGCAGCATTAGGAACCATCAACAGTGGGATATTACAAAAAGTGTGGAACGACTTGATTACAGATGAGATGTTTGTCGTGTAACAAAAGGGTCCCACATCGAACATTTGCAACTGAAAGTAGAACTTGGTATATTTTTCTTTAATTTCGTGTATCACTTATTGTAATGTGTCAGACTCTCGTCTCCCATTCTTAAGTTTAATTGATGAAGGTGAGTAATAGCGTCTTCAATAAGCACCAAAAGAAACGCAAACGGGTGTCGAAAGATATACACCTTGGGAAACCCTCGACAATAGTGAGGTAGTCAGGTCATTTAGAATGATTAGGGAGACACAGCGGCGCACTTCCAAGGTAGGAGCCATGGACAATGAAATTCACGATAGGTGGTCTGCGTAGCGCGGATGGAAAAGGCCGGCTGTTTGAGAAAGAGAGAGAAGAATGCATAAATACAGACGCCGGTAACGAACGAGGAGGATAGATTTGGACTGTTGAAGGGTCAACACACGTACGGAGAGAGGGTCTCGTACGGACTTTGAATAATGCGCCCTATTCTCATGAGTGGATTTTACGTTCGTTGAAACGAACCTTTGTAAATGATTTATTTAACCAAGATTTTAATGTGTCAATAAACCAGATGTAAATAAGAGTTGGTGCTACAGTTATGATTACTTCTACAAGATAATGATTTGTCGGATCACGACTATAAAGGTTAACAATATGTGTAACAGTTTCGAAAATGTAAATATTTAAAATCCGGTCATTCATTTGTGCCAACCCTGTATAATATCTTTGATCATATTTGAATTTCATTTAATTCGCATTTCACAGAGTTAACAGTAATTATACAACAAACTTTTTGTCTTTGTTTTATGAAGATTTAATGTGTCCTCCGGAATCTCTATTAGCAATAATTTGACAACTGTAAATTGTGTATATGTAAGGTATTATACCCACAAAAATCCTTTACGAATTCCTTTTGTAAATAACTAGCAATTTCACACATGGGTTCATATAACAGAATTGTATTTATCCCAACAGCCAATATTGTAATTTGAATTTTATTAAAGACGGAAATTGACTTTTCTTCCTCCGGAGCCAATACTAATCCGCGAGTTTAACATTCCTAGCACTGTAATTAAAGTTTCCAATGGTATGAAATTATTTGGATGAGTGGCGTTTTAACGCAAATATAAATATCTCGGCGGACTGAATATTATTGAGGTGTTTGTTTCAAATCCCCCGCTTTAAAGCGTTTATTTGAAAAGTGCAAAAGTTTACGTGGTAATAAGTCAGTTTTAATGTTTGTAATAATGTCATTAATGCTACATTGTTCACATTCTTTTCTATCTTATTGTAGAGGAGAGATATTTTCTTTTATATTCCATGAACATTGTCATTTTGCGTTGATCCCTGAAACTCACAGCTTGGACATCTCAAGATTTTTTCCGGATGTAGTGTCCCATTATAAAAGTTTAAGGGGACACAGTACCTTTGTAACCTGGTCGAAGTTTCTGAAAACATAGTCGTGTTCAAGCAAATCAAACTTTAATAAAATTACAAAGACAAATATTTTAAATTTGTATTCGATTAACACATTTTGAATTATATATTATACTCTGCAAAAATGAATGGTTTTCTTTTGAAAAGTAATATTTTTATTAGAGGTTTAGAAAATGGATATGAGTTTAAGATACGGAATGTCTTAAATCACAGTGCAACCCATAAAACATAAAAATATATACACAGGAATAAAATGGTCATTGTAATATATTTACAATACACTTATCTTTATTTTAAAACCAAAATACCGGTAAAAAGTAATGATTAAATTTTTAAATACTCATAAATAGTAAAAATCTCCAATTAGAAAAAAAAATTATAAGTATTTCCCTTGAAAAATAAATTATATTTAAAAAAAAACTAATATTTTGGTTTTAATACCCCTGTAAGCCATTTCCAACAAAATTTTGTTTCTTTATTGGGTGGAACTAATATTACCAGACTCGTCCGCGAACTTACGCGTGAGCAAGCTACGTAAAACTGACCGTGGGAGGAACAATTTTCTTTAAAATCTACGCCAGCGTATTTTAACGTTCGGCTGTGAGACTTATCATCATATCGAAGCATACTTTGAGGGGAAATTGCAGTCTCTTAAAGTCAAAAGGGAGGTCATTGGGTATTAGAGGAATGCGTGGCACGAACATTTTTCGCCCTTAAGCACATCCGGTTAAAATAATGGCTTAGATTAAATTTTTATGCAGGGTTTTCAAGAATTTTTCAAAAGTTTTCTCAGTGCAGTCCTACATTATAAGAAGAATCGCCATGCAAAATTTCAGCTCTTTAGTTCCAGCGGTTTGGTCTGTGCGTTATGTCAGTCAGTCACGGAACTGTTTTATATATATAAATGGGTAAGAATTAATGTTATTCAAAGCATTTAGGCTGCGCTAAATGAAAAGTTATCTCGTTTTTTGACATGCTTATTGATACTATTTATACTCGGGCATTGCAATAAAATGGAGAATTACATGCTTCTGAAACTTGTGATCAGGAAGATAGTTACCTTTTCGCAGATCAATTCTTAAAAAATAAAGATTACAAAATAAACTCCAAGGCAGCAACAGCAAAAAATAAAGGTAATGCAGTATATTAAGCGACCTTGTCTGAAACATTTGTTCATTTATTGCGACCGTAAGCAACACCTTCAGGCACATCAGTGCAGAAAAACACGGGGCGGAAACCTAACAAAAAAAAAATAGGTATTTTTCAAAACTTAAACTAGAACATAAATTTAAAAAACCTTAACTTTACTTTCGTCGAAATTTACATTGCTTTTGGCAAAATATACTGCGCCATGTATGTTTTTGAGCTCTGGAATTAATTAGTAAGGTTTTATTTTAATCCGGAATGTAAGGACAATATATGTCTCTAGCTTCCGAAGAGGCTCTCACAACGTTTACGGAACATTAAAATGTTTTTTTCCTAATCCCTAACCTTAATCCTCAACTTCTGTGGTAATTAAAGTTCCCAAAGGCGCTTCTTAATTGGATGAGCAGAGGTTCTACGGAAATTTTAATGCGCAGAGAAATGCAATTTTCTGAGATTTCTTTGCTATCCAAAAGTGCATTTTGCCTCGAGATTTCTGGCTATCTAAACGATGAAAAAAAGGGATAAAGGTATTACCTACCTGAAGGCTATTTAAATAGGTTAAATAACAGACCTTTGCTAAAACATAATACCGAAATTTGGTAAAAATTTCTTTTACGCAGTTTTTTTTTATTTAAATTTACGATGTATTGGTTTATTTCTGTCTTGCGTAGTTAAAAATACCTTTTAATTACACTAATGAGGTACATAAAGAAAATTTATTGAACCCCAAGAAGTTTTACGGGCTTACTTAACGTTCTTTTCAAGATATATGTGGCGGATAAACATATGCAGAGAACTGAACGCTTATGAATGTCAAGATAGCGGACTGACCGTTGAAACTAAATTCGGCATCAAAAGTAAGCAGTAGTTAGTGTCGGATAAAAACGCTAACGAATTGTAGAGGTGAATATGACATCATAACCCAAACCTATAAATATTTTTTCTTGGCAAAGTTCAGTTTTAGATTTGATCTCACTTTGATAAAATACGGTTTTAATGAATATTAACCCTACACTGGTAGCGTATTTAAAAATTGCAGGTAGCTGACTGTTTGGTCAATGTTCTGCTCCCTATATTTATTCAGCCTGTAAAGCTATTGTGTATTGATTTCCACGTTCTTTTTGAAGTTCACCACGTATTTATTTTCTCTTTCCCTTGTTTATTCCTCCGCTGCTACTTCTGTATTACTGTAAAGGATTTGTGGCCGTGATTATAAAAGATCAGTACATTGCAAAAAATAAAAGAATAAAACTGGAATTCACTTACCACACTTTATTTAAGACTTAAGTTAGAAGAACACAAAAATTATTTGCACGTGGAGCATCACAATTTATGGCACGAAAATTGTCACTTGTACAGCACAATTCTTAGCACGAAAATTATGTGCTGTTGGAAATCACAATTCTCAGCAAAAAACCAAGAAACATTGGTGTCATAGGGACATGACAGTAGTGTCACGGCCAGGGGCAGAATAATTGAAAATTTGCACGTGGAGCATCACAATTTATAGCACTAAAATTGTCACTTGTACAGCATAATTCTTAGCACGAAAATCATGTGCTCTTGGAAATCACAATTCTCAGCAAAAAACCAAGAAACATTGGTGTCATAGGGACATGACTGTAGTGTCAAGGCCAGGGGCAGGATAATTGAAAATTACAGGACGAAGTAAAATAATTGCTAAATGTAAGAAAGAAACATGGCAAATGACGGGCAATAAAAAGAGAAGGGGAGAAAGCCAGCAATATAGCGAAACTAAATATAAAGATTGTGCTTGTAGCAAGAAGTATAAGATATAAGTTCAAGAGAGTGAGTTGCAACGAACAGAAGAAAAGAAGGGGAAGACTAAATTTATGATGGCTATAAAACAGGCCACCCTGCTTGATGACGAAGCATGGGAAAAAAAAAGTTAAGTTAGAGGGAGAATTTTATAAATACCGCCCTCGAAGCGCATTGGTGAAAAGAGAATTGAGAAGAGGCAGCCACGGACAAATGGCGATGGCATGGTAATAATATGACCAATGGAAATTGTAAGAGGCGGAGTCAGCATTAATAAGAGAAAATAATATGAAATAAGATAGTAAGGCACATATAACCTATAAGGAGAGTTAGAAGTTTTTGGAGATAGAAGTAGTGTCCGATGAATATGTACGAAGAAACCCCAATGATATAAGTCGTGGCCCATGCAAAGGAACCCAAATACCTAGGAAGAGAGCGCCCAGTGTCCCGTGCCGAGGGTCTGCAAGGAGTGAAGGAGTCAGAGAACCGATGATGAGCGTGCCCCAGTATCCCGTGTTGAGTGTCTGCCATGATTGGCGGAGCCTTATACCAGACGAAGAAAGTGCCCTCGTTCCGTGCGATGCTAATACAACGAAGTTTGTCATTACGAGTGCCAGTCGCCCATCATAGTGATCCAACAGTCATCTTCAAAGGTACCGACTTTATGCGTTTCCTTTTTATATTACTGTCATTGCTTCTCAGTGTGTAGCCTTAATAATAAATATAGAGAGTGATGAGGATGTTATTGAGTATAAAATATTAAGGAGATGACCGATAATTCGTAAAAAAACAAACAATTTAATTAATATGATGTTATGCTTATATATATGAGTAAATATTGGTAGTAATGAAACATGGATATATGAGTGATTATGTTTATAAAATGTTATAATAAGTGAATGAATTAAATATGAGTCGTAGAGAATTAATTTAGAAATAAAGAAGTTGAGTAATGTGTAAATGCAGGAGGAAATATTTAGTAATTTGTATCGTATTATTTATGTGGTTAATAATCAATAAATTAATTTGTCAGTGTAAACCAGAGTTGTTTCCATCATTTGGGAATCGCAATTAATCAATGTACTAACCACAATCATCAAGCAATGCATTCTAAATCAAAAAATCATAATCATCATTAAAAGTATAATTAATATATAATAACCACAATTAATTTATTCTCTTTTACACCGCCACAATTGGTCTATTCCGCATTTGTGTAAATCCTTCGTAGATCAGTTGAATCTCCCTTGTGCCACTCGCGCAACCACGTGCTTCAGAAAACCCTCTCTAAAAGAACACCGACGGACACCTTCACCGAGAAAATTCGATGACTGACTTTACATAATGTTCTTCAGCCGGAAAAAATTTCCACACCTTTCCTGTTGCCAACGTTTTTTTTAAAACTTTGTAGGAAGTTCTGGAGAATGTCTGATTGGGCGATCAGAAGTAAAGTAAAACCGGTTCCGTCTAGTTTCAAATCCGATGCTCCAGAACCAGTTTTACGTTGTTTTCATAACAGTTACCATCTTTCGATTTTTTGTTGGCCAATTCTATCCTTCATAGCTTTTTGTTGCAGAGAGGCGACTTTCTCTGAGCGGACTCTTTTTTCCCGCGATTTTTTTTATGCGATTTGTTGAATAGCTACTGATGAAGACAGTGTCAGTATTTGATATTTACGAAGATATTTTACTTTTTTAAAACTTTTTAAGATTATTTCCCCTGCAATCATTCACTGCATCCGTGTCAACATTTCTCTTTGACAGTTAAGTCACTAGTTTTTTTAAAATTTTATAGTTCTTGTATGTAAAAAAAAATAAAATTCAAAATCTCTCATGTCTGAGAAATGAACAACCTAAATATACAGTGCCCCGGGAGAAAATCGATTTTTTTTCGGCAGTGACGTGATGAGTAATATCGGACTGTAAAAATGATCTGTCTGATAGTGAAAATTAATATGAACCTCCTCTCGCTAACGGAGAGAAAATTTTAATTTCCTTTACTGAAAACTATTATAAACTATGACTTATTTTGTTTGATTTCCTGTAGTAAATTGTTCATTATGGCATTTTAATTTGGGATCTACTTGTAATATTTCAAAACCTGCCATAGTGACTTATTTGATTAAATTTTCTTCTGCTTCTTAATTGGCTGCAGGTCTAGATTTTAAATCTGTCCTTTATTTTTTAGCTTACTTTTAGCGTTATATAATAGGTATACCCCAAAAAGAAACCAAAGTTCAGTGCGGCTCTGAGAGGTTTAATACTACATTAACTAAACAACGGGAGCTTATATAAGTGAAAAGAGATCTTTATCCTTTACATGAAAGCATATGTGCTGTATTTGAAAAATATTACGGCTCTCATAGGGCGGTGATTTAACAGGGTATTAACTAAACAATATAAGGATATAAGTGAAAAGTGAGTTCCATCCGTTACATGGAAGCAGGTATATCTGATTTGTAAAATATTACTACTTTCAGAGCTCGGTGATTTAACAGTGAATTAACTAAATCACAAGAGACTATAGAAGTGGTAAGTGAAAACCATCCATTAGAGTAAGCAGATGCGTCTTATTTGAAAAATATTAACGCATCCAGAGGGTGGTGATTTAACATTGCATTAACTAAATTAAAAGGAAATAAGTGAAAAGCGATATTCATCCTTTACGTGACAGCAGATATGTCGCATTTAAAAAATATTACTGCTCTCATAGGGATGTGATTGAACAGTACATTAACTAAACAATATGAGAATATATAAGTGAGTTCTATCCGTTACATGAAAGCAAATGATCTGATCTGTAAAATTTCACTGCTTTCAGAGCTCGGTAAATTAACAGTGCATTAACTAAACCACAAGAGACTACAGAAGTGGAAAGTGAAAACCATCCGTTAGAGGAAATCAGATGCGTCTTATTCGAAAAATATTAACGCATCCCGGGGGTGAAGATTTAACTTTGCATTAACTAAACAAAAAGGACATATAAATGAAAAGCTATCTTCTCTCTTTACACGAAAGCAGATATGTCATATTTGAAAAATATTACGGCTCTCAGTGGACGGTGATTTAACAGGGCATTAACTAAGCAATAAGAGGATATAAGAGTGAAAAGTGAGTTCCATCCGTTACATGAAAGCAGGTGTATCTGATTTGCAAAATATTACTGTTTTCAGAGCTCAGTGATTTAACAGTGCATTAACTAAACCACAAGAGACTATAGAATTGGAAAGTGTAAACCATCTGTTAGAGGAAAGATGGGTCTTATTTGAAAAATATTAATGCATCCAGAGGGTGGTGATTTAACATTGCATTAACTAAACAAAAATGACATAAGTGAAGAGCGAGCTTCAACCTTTACACGAAAGCAGATACGTCGTATTAGAAAAAATTTACGGGTCTCAGAGGGATGTGATTGAACATTGCATTAACTACACAATAAAGGGTTATATAAGTAAAAAGAGAGTTCCATCCGTCACATGAAGACAAATGTATCTGATTTGTAAAATATTACTGCTTTCCACTTGTGATTTAGTAAAGGCACTGTTAAATCACCGAGCTCTGAAAGTGAAAACCATCTCTTAGAAGAAAGCAGATAAGTCTTATTTGAAAAATATTACGTTTTATAGAATACTCTCTAAAATTTAATCAGTGTGTATATCTTACTTACCAAATATTTTGACAATGCATATAGTAAGATAATAATGACAATTTACATAGTTTTTATCTAACAAATCATAACTACTCTATACTGATAGTTAAAGTAAAGGACCTAATTTTAGAAGTCCACGGGTATTAAAATATGATAATGTAGTATCCTAAAATTGAAATAATTGATCGCTTCATTATAAATAACAAATACTAGAATATTTAATTTAAAAGTTTTTAAACCTAGCTTCATAAGTGGAAAATTAATGTAGTACTTGGAAGTAAATTTGTTATATTCTGAAAACAAATTCTTTCTTAAAAAAATATATAACCTTATATTATTTACTAGAAGCGGTCTCTTAAAGTATTAAAATAATTAAAAACCTATATTTAAGACCATGAAAAAGTTATGTATTGAATCGAAAAAGTATTTTTATCAGTGATTATATTTTTTAAATTTATGGATGTATAAATTTTGACAACGGTTAATTTTTTAGAAAGCTGCTGTGGCAACAACTATATTGATTCTATCCTAAAATTTGTTTTGAACACCCACACGTCGTAGGATAGTAAAAATGTAATAAGGTACATAGTATGTCATCACATGAAATATGGAGTATTAGCTGAATACCCGTGCTTCGCTACGGAGTACATTCAAATTAAATACAACGGTCAATGTATGCAATTAATGCCAAAAAACACAAAATATACATTTATAAAAAGTCGTAACGGATGTTTTATAGACAAAATAATGTAAAAGAAAATATTCAAATTAAATCTAACAGAACATACTTAAGAATATAGTACAGTTTGAGAAACATTTCTTTTACTCTATTTTAATATTTTTTGGATAATGTTCAATTGTCTGCCGCATTCGCAAGAAAAAATTTCTTTTTGTCTATTTCGTTATGCACGTGACGCAAAATTTAAAGTATCACAAAAAGAAAAAAAAACACGATCAGCATTTAATAAATAAAATTCTAAAAATGAATCTTTAAAAATTCACCAAAAATCAGAAAAGGGAGGTAAAGATTCGAAGATTTCATTTTAAAGAAATTTTTATCTTTCTCGTGATATAAATTTTATAGCTCTCAAATTATTATTTTAAATGCAAACTTTAAAGAATGTTAAAAAAGGTTAAATTTTAATTTTAAAAATCGAAGAAGTATTCATAAATATTTCTTAATGAACCCCTACACTATGAGAAGAATCGCCATGCAACATTTCAGCCCTTTAGGTCCAGCGGTTTGGTCTGTGCGTTATGTCTGTCTGTCAGTCAGTCACGGAACTGTTTTTTATATATAGATTATATCCCTCTTAAATTACCATTTAGATTGAAGAATGTTTCCTCTATTCTTAATTTATGAATTGCAATTCTTGAATGACTAAGCATTTGAAATTGAAAATTTTAGGCTATTCCTCTAATCACCGCAAATGAGGAAACTTAATTTATTTCCTAGACTTATTTTACTTTTCTTTATCTAGACAGTAAGAGGGCATTTATCTTAGCTCTCGTTCAAAATTCTTTTGCATATGCGCAAATATGCGCGCTGTCACTTAAAGAATGCTGCAAGTATGTTCAATAATACCATGCAATCCCACCCCGTTCCGCGCTCGACGATAAACGAACGCAACGGCGTTCATCAGCCGGAATAAAAATATCAGGGACTCTCTTGATTGCATGCTTGGCTCATTATGTTTAATACGGAGAAGCGAAGAGAGGCAAAAGACCTCTAGCACAGAGCCTCGTTCGAAGATGCCAAGTCAGGCGTCGCCCCAATCAAGGGTAATTATTCCATATTTAACTTTATTGTCAGGAGTTCTTCCCGTTACTCTGCATAAGCAGATGACTGGGCTGAGTTCGTTAAATATTTTGGCTCGTCAGTAGTACTAAAAGATTTCATTCAAGAAAATGTATAAAGCAACTAATGAAATATGGCGTTATTATGCTGCTTTGTATTTTATATATGAGAAATTATTTAAATGTACGAGGGATAGTCCGAAAATAAGTTTTCCCTGGCGACGGAGGACAGAGGTGTGTATGAAAGACAAAAAAAAAATGAGAAATTAAAGATAGGACGTAACTTTATTTTTCCATGTAAGTACCAAGTACGTTGAGACATTTGTCATACCGCTTAACTTCAAAAAGCCCTCCAGGAAAAAAAATCAGGGCTCTGCATACAGAAGCGTTTAACGGCTTGTGTGACTTCAGCATTGCTTCCAAAGCGCCTTCCGCAGAGATTCTTCTTTTAAAGCCGGAAACAGATGGAAGTCACTGGTTGCGAGATAAGGACTGTATGGCGGTTGGTCAAGGCTCTCCAAACCAATAGTTGCAATATGGTTTTGCGTTGCTGTCGCCGAGTGGGGTCTCGCATTGTCATCCAACAACAGAACGCAGGATGTGAGAAGGCCAGGCCGCTTTTTCCGAATAGCCTCCTTCAATTTCGACAGGGTGTGATAGTACCGCGTAGCACTGATGGTTCCAACCTCCAAAAAGACCAGCAACAAAACTGCTATAAAGAAGAATCTCGGCGGAAGGCGCTTTGGAAGCAATGCGGAAGTCACACAATCCGTTAGTCACACAATCCGTTAAACGCTTCTTCCGTATGCAGAGTCCTGATTTTTTTCCTGGAGGGCTTTTTGAAGCTTATAAAGCGATATGACATGTCTCAAGGTACTTGGTACTTATGTGGAACAAGTAATATATATAAAAAAAAATTTAAAGTCAATTCCTACTTAGGTCAACAAAGAAAAATTTGAGTATAGAACTAATAGTAGGAATTGAAAAAAAGGATTGCCTGCCAGAACCTTGCCTACTGTGCGAGATTAGGAGGGGGGGAAAGAGAGAGAAAAAGTTTGTCAGGTTGGGGATTCGATCTCGCAACCTACAGAACGGGAGAAGCCCGCGATACCGCAGTGCTACCGTTTACACAGTAACAAGAGGGAAATTACTATTCAAGAGCAAGAGACGCTCTAGGTCTAAAACTAAAATTGATTAAATTTAATTAATGAATTAATATTTGAAAAAACTGTTAACATCAAGTGTCATCCACTACAAGTTTAAAAAAATGTATTTGAGCTTGAGTGGATGAATAAAAAGTACTTTTATTAACGATTGAAAATTTGAACAAGATATATATAGAGAGAGTGTGAACTAATAGTAGGAATTGAAAAATAAAGTTAAGTCTTATCTTTAATGTCTCTTTATATTTTTTGTCTTTCATACACACCTCTGTCCACAGTCGCCAGGGAAAACTTATTTCCGGACTATCCCTTGTACTAGAAACATGGAAATTGTTTTAGCTAATGACAAAAAATGTATATAAAATACTAGCTGAATACCCGTGCTTCGCCACGTATTGCATTTTATGATAATTAACATGAAAAAAAGGTGAAATTGCTTTTTAGAGGATTTCCTTATAAACATTTTTTTGTTTCTTCATTGGGCGGAGCTAATATTACCAGGCTTGTCCGCGAACTTACGCGTGAGCAAGCTACGTAAAACTGACCGTGGGAGAAACAATTTTTTCTTACATGTACGCCAGTGTATTTTAATGTTTGGCCTTGAAACTTATTCATTGTCATGGCGAAGCGTACTTTGAAGGGGAATTGAAGTTTTATATACATATTTAATATCCATAAAACATAGAATTTTTTTTAATTAATCAAATTAGTATGTCAATTAGTCTAGTGGTAAAATTTTCTTTTACTGTATTTTAATATTCTTTTGTCAATTTATTTCGTTGCTATGCACGTGACGCAAAATTAATTTAAAGTATCACAAAAAGAAATCTCATGATCAGCATTTAATAAATTAAATTCTAAATTTAATCTTTAAAAATTCACAAACTGAGAAAATGAAGGTAAAGGTTCTAAAAAGCTTTCATTTTAAAGGAATTTTTATGATCTTTCTCGTGATATCAATTTTATAACTCTCAAATTATTATTTTAAATGCAAACTTTAAAAAAGTTACAAAATCAGCTTAAAAATTTAATCTTAAAAAATTCTAAGAATTTTTCAATAATCTTTCTTAGTGTACCACTACACAATAAGAAGAATCGCCATGCAAAATTTCAGCCCTTTAGGTCCAGCGGTTTGGTCTGTGCGTTATCCGTCAGTCAGTCAGTCAGTCACTGAACTGTTATATCTATATATAGATTACATATACAGAGGGTGTTCACACATTTTTGTAACGATTTTGGAAAAAGAAATATTAGAAAAAAATCTTTGTTTATATATGTTCGATGTGATATCCCTGTTGTTCAACTATCATATTACATCTTGATTTCCACGATAAAAGATCTTTTCTTAAGATATCAACCTTGATTATTTTCTACTCCTCGGCCACAATCTTCCAGAGTCCATCCAATATTTTGGTATGCCGCTTTTAAAGAGCTTCTAGCACGTTGATACACTAGAGAATATACAAATACTGTATTAAACTCGCTCGAGCTCGCGTGTAATACAAGCAGGGGAATTTCACAAACACGTGCAGTCACAAGTTTCTTAAATACGCAGGTATATTCAATCCCATACATAAGATGACAAAAATCATCTCATCAACATACGCAGAGAACAAGACTCCCATGCACAAACAGCTGTACAAGCAGACAAGATAAAAAAACGGTTAACGCATTCTGATACTAACGAGCACTGTAAAAACTCAAAGTGTCAAAAGCACAAGAAATGCTAGGAAATATCCGTAGGAAGTGAAATGCATTTTATTATATAAAAAATCTTTTACACCCTGTATCGTTCTTGAACCTGGCTAAACGTAAATCACAAAGATACTCAAATACGCAGACATAATCAATCTCAATCATAAAATAAAAACCCTCTCAACATACGCAGAGAACACTGACTCCCATGCACAAACCGCTGTACAAGCAGACAAGATAAAAATGGTTAACGCATTCTGATCCAAACGAGTACAGTAAGAACTCTTTCCCAAATAGTGTCCAAAGCACGAGAAATCCTTGCAAATATCCGTAGGAAGCGAAATGCATTTTACTGTATAAAAAACCTTTTACACCCTGTATCATTCTTGAACCTTTCTAACAGTAAATGAGTCTTAAATACACAGACATATTCAGTCCCAATCATAAGATCATAGAAATCATCTCAAAATACTCAGAGAACAATACTCTCATGCACAAACAGCTGTACAAGCAGACAAGATAAACAGTTAACGCATCCTGATACAAACGAGGACAGTAAAAACTATTTCCCAAATACAGTGTCCAAAGCACGAGAAATCCCAGGAAATAACCGTAGGAAGTGAAATGCAATTTATTGTATAAATACCTTTTACACCTTGTATCATATTCTTGAACCTTTCTAAACGTAAATCAAAGACTCACAAATACGCAGACTTATTCAATCCCAACAATGTGATAAAAATCAGCTCATCAACATACGCAGACAATACTAAGACTCTCATGCACAAACAGCTGTACAAGCAGACAAGTTAAAAGCAGTCGACGCATCCTGATACAAACGAGCACAGTAAAAACTTTCCCAAATACAGTGTCCAAAGCACGAGAAATCCCAGGAAATATCCGTAGGAAGTGAAACGCATTTTATTGTATAAAAATCTTTTACACCCTGTATCATATTCTTGAAGAACCTTTCTAAACGTAAATCAAACTCTCCGGTCTTTTGTGTAGCATGACGCTAACAGATGGGACATCCGAGCTAATGCTATATTTGCTTATGACGTTCGAACTTTTCAGAAAATCCATTTTATTCTTAGACTGGGAGACTCTTAATACCGCCCGCGGTAAAGAATTTCACACGTTTGTTATATTTGATAGAAAATTTTTAAAGCAAACGCTAGCTTTTATTTTCTGTCAGCCCTTCGGCCTGCATAAGGTCTTAGACTTTATTTGAATCTGTAGAGAAAAAAAATTCTTCTGTTATTCAATCGAAATTGGGTAGTTTATTTTGTTTTCGAGATTAACCCCCCCCCCCCCCCCTCCTGCCTGGTGAATTTTTATAGTGAAATGTGTGATTAAAAAAAATGGGAAGGGACAGTGTTAAGGGTGCTGTCTACTAATCCTATTGCATTCGCTCACATCAATGTTAATCTATGGATAAAATAATTACAAGATAAAAACTTTTTATATACCATGTTTTTAAATTTTCTGTTGAATCATATAAACTTGACAATTCTAAGTATTAATAAATACTTTTTAAAAAAAATTTTTAATGAATTATCCCATCAAAGAAAGTAAAGTTAATTGGAAGTTAACTTGCGTTTAATTTTTCGTTCCCGTCTCGGTCGATAGATGGCTGCACCAGTCTGCAAAACGAAATAACACACGCGAGAAAGCGAGTTAATAAAAACATGGTAATGATTCCAAGGATTGCCGACTTGGATTGAAAGATATGTTTTAAGGAATTGTACTCCATAATACAGAAAACAATTTTAAAACTTGGTGTATTTTTCGTTTATTTAAAAAACTGCAATTAATGTTTTAAAATTTTATTTTTTCTGGAAAAAAATCTGATATAGTTTCTTTATAACGCTTATCAATTCCTTCAGTGGACGCAATTTATAAAATGAATCCTCTAACAAGGTGCAGAACATTTCAGGCTATCTGAAAATACCATTTTTATTGGATTATCGGCATTTATGTAGCTGTAAATAGTAGACACGTTTTCTCCATAAGTTAACACTGAGGTGAGCGAATCCAATGGGTTTAGTACACAGCAGCTTTAATCTTAAATCTCTTTTTTGGTCTCTTTCTTAGATTTCCATCAAAATTTCAAGCTTATTCAGTCCATCATGCGCTTTTGTTGCAAAAAGTGGTAAAATTCCATAGCCCACCCTTAAAACGTTGCATATCTCACGCTGAAAGGTTTAAAACTATTCAGCCCAGTCTGCTTCTTTTCGTAAAATATGGCATCTCATAGGGAATTTAACTTCAAATAGTTCAGCGCTGAAAAGGGTTAACCATTCATTCCGACTGCCTTGGAAGTTTCAGGATTAGAAGAGGCTAGGAATTCTTGGGAAATTTTACACAATGACGCGTCACAAAAATCGTGAACGGCAGAATAGTTGGATTCATTAGTTACCGAGGAAGTTACTTCACTGCGATATAATCGAAATTGGACTCACCAGGAAAATTCAAAAGTAATGTCTTGTTTACTCGCGTAAGAGGTAAAATTTTAAAATTGTAATTTGAAGCATTGATAGGAAAATTTCCGAACATAGTAAGTTTGTAACATAAGTAAGCTTGGAATCTATGTATAAGGTCCCGTGGTTTGATATATGTATATGTGTGTGTATATATATGTAACGATAACGCCCCACCAATATTGTCTTAGTTGTCTTAAAGATCTAACGCGTATCCTAAATTATCTTTGCAATAAAGCACAGTCCCTATTCTAAATTGTAACCTAGGAATAAACTAACCGGCTAAATTATCCCTTAAACGCACACGCCGAACATTAAAGTTATTAAACCAATACACACTAACAGGCGCGTGTAAAGATATATGAGATGATTCAGAGGCGTGCGGACTTTGAATCATACCTTCATATGGTATGATCAGGTGTTAGTCGGTAGCCAATTATAGAATTCTAAACGCGGAGTATAAACTGTTCAGCAGAGGATTTTCGCACTCTCCTCTCCTTTCCTCTCTGCTTCCTTGCTCTCTTGTCTTGCTCTTGTCCGTTCGCGCATCTCTTTTCGTTCTACTCTACTAATGCCGTTACTGTCCAACGATGTGGTGTGCAGTATATTCAAGCTCCGGCAAGTCTGGTGGCCGTTTGTTTGCGTCCTTTTATCAAGCTTCCTTTGTTGCGTTAATGTCTTCACTCTACTTCAAGATTGATAAAAGATAATGTGTTTCCCAAGCTCGACTGTTATTTCCGCCACGACTACAAAAGTTCATGAATCGCGTCTGTGATGTGCCTACATTATATAATATACATTTTATTTATTTATGGAATCGTATATATGTATGCATATACGTGATAAAGGTGCAGTTCTATATTATGAAAGTCTATACTGTACATGTTATTTGCTGCATGTTGCAGTGTGTGTGTGTGTGTGTGTGTGTGTGTGTGTGAGTGTGTGTGTGTGTGAGAGAGAGAGAGAGACAGACAGACAGACAGACAGACAGACAGACAGAGGCAGGCACAGAGAAAGACAGTAGAGTTTGAAAGTAAATACGTATTTAAAGTAGGGGAGGAAGGATGTATTTGCCATTCTAAAAGTATCATGTAATTCTAGTTGTCAAAAATGGTCAAGCCTAAAGTTCGTAAATGCTACTTTTAGAATATGCATACATCTCGACATTCCCTAATGTTCATTTAGAGCGCACTTTTAAATAAAGGTTCTTGCAGAACTTTGGCTTTAAAATATATTTTCTCGTTAATTGACATAAAATGAAGAAAAAAACTACAGTGATTTTCTTTCAAAATCTCTTAACTTTTCTCTCATAAAAGTTGTTTTTGTGTTCTAAAACATTTGATTTAGTTATGTATTAAAGTGATATATTTGTTTTGTATGTGTAATAGGGAATTATTAATATTCATAAATATTTTTAATAGAAAATACTGTTATTAAGCAATGTCTAAAGAACAGGGTCTTATTTTTTACGATTTGAAGATGTAATTGGATACGGAAAATATCACTACTTGAGGCTGATTCGGCAAGAGATTGAACTGACTACGTAAACAAGATTAAAATGTCAAGTGTGTTTGGAAGAGATAAAAATTAAAGGTTTATTTTTCTTAAACCTAGTCTTTATAAAGAAATAAACACTTTTCGATATATCATATTTTAATGCAACACATTCCAGTTGCCGATAATTATTTTGCTGATACATTCAGTGCGATACATCGACTTCATTCGATGTTAAACATTTGAAAATTAATAAAAATAATGCATTAATTGAGCCGCTCACTTACCAAATCGGTTAAGTCCATAGAACAAAATTTCAAAAAAGTCATAAAATAACGTATATTGTTTTTTAAAATTCTCCTTAAAATTCAAATTGAAATAAACATTGTAGAATTTATTATTGCAGATGTAGCTTTTATCTGACGACATAAAAAATCTATGAGATAGAATATCCTTGGATTAATCTGTATTACAATTTTAACGTGACTAAGAGACGGAATTAATTAAAACTATAGTTTGCATTAAAATTCTTTGTACAATATATACACTGGCAGAGAGTATTTTCGTCTGAATTCACAAAGACTCTTTCAGTCTTAAGGCCCGTTGCACACACGGCGTTTTTATCCGTGGTGGAAAAAATCCGTCGACGTCGTTCCAACAGTAGTCAAAAACATCCGCCGGCGCACAGTGGCACTCAACAGCTGCACAAGCTATCGTCGAAGGAAAATTTACCGATCTTTTTTTCCGCCCAGTGTGCAAGCTCCAATTGACTTCTGTGGTCTACTGTTGGAACGACGTCGACGGATTTTTTCCGCCACGGATAAAAACGCCGTGTATGCAAAGCGTCTTAACCGAGAGACGAACCGCACCGATCAGCACCTGGACTTGCTTCATCCCAAATCTTCTGCTGAACTCGTGGACAGAGGCTCTGGCCCTTTCTCTGGTTCTGCGTCTCTGCGGCTTTGCTGTCAGGCGCTCCTGTATATATCTCTTGGATTTTGGGGCAAGCGCCGTCCGGTCTCCGGCTTTCTTCTACAACCTAGGAGGCGAGCTCCGAATAGTCTCGCGTTTTGTGACCTGCGTCTCAAAAAGACAGAAACGCACGGCATGTTGTCATCCGCCACACTGTAGTCGAAGCGTGTGTTGGCTTCAGCCAGATAAAGGAAAGTCAATTTACACCACAGGCTTACATTTTCCCCTGGTAATTAAATGGAGGCCCCCTCGACTTCTCGAAATCAGGCCTCCCAAAAGAGAGCTTTGGGTTCGGGGATGATGGGATTCGCGACGTTGCAGCTTCTAAAATAAGTTACTTATTATTCGATGGCCAAATAGAATGTTGTCGTTGAGTGGTATTAGTCCTTATTTGTGAAATTCATTAGGAATGTAAAAATTAGGAGTCCAGCAATTGCTTTGACACTGAAATTTCGAAAAGGACTTATTCTATTTGACTTGTAAATAGCTTATTTATCAAGTGTAAAATTTTGGAAAACATCTTCGTTTAAAGCTTTTTTTAAAAATCATAATCCTTTTTATTCTATTTCTTTTCGGCACTTACGTGTTTGAAAGCTATTCTTTTACATGCATTTTATTACACCACTGGGGCATCAACTTTTTCGTTATACAATGGAACCTCGATATAATCAAATTATTTGATAAATCGAAGTTTTGCCACTCCCCTTGAACCTCCCTAACACTCCCATGTCGTTATTAAATCTAACCTCGGTAAATGGGAGTTTTCTCGTTCCCCTTGAAGTTCGATATATCGAGGTTCCAATGTAATATAAATTTCGCCTTGTTAGTTTTCAACTCATTGCCACTTACGCATACTAAATTTATTTGAATAACTGGCGTTTCATTCTACAACCAAACGCAGTTCAGTTTTTTCAGTTCATTTGATCTCATTTCTGGAACATACAGAAAAGTCTTATTTTGAAATTCTCTCTACCTCAGTTTTGTTCGGAGCCCTTTTATTTAAAAAAATATACAGTACTGATTAAATATATATTTTTTTTAGTTCAAATGTGATATAAAATCATGAAAACAATTAAAATTTTTGTAAAAATTTAATAACCTTTTAAAATAGAGGGAATTTTTTACAAAGATTTAGTACAATTGAGGGCTTACGCCAGAGACTCTACACTCCATTCAACTAATTATATTTTAATTTCATTTATACTACAAACTTATTGTGCAACTTACCTGTGTTCTGAAGTTTTACAATATTTCTAAAAATCACTGAAATATACCAAAAGGAGGGAAAAGCACTCATTTATTTTTTTTATAACTTATCTTTTTATAAGAGGTACCTGTAGAATGATTAATTTAACACATAGTTTAGCTTTTAGGTTAAAACATAGTGATATGTAAAACACTATCGCAAAATTTCATTGAAATATATTGAAAACTTTTAAAATTATTAGCTTTCTCGTTTTCAAAAGTGACTGAAAAATGAGTTTTCTAGAGAATGCATTTAAAGATGCTACTTCAATTTAATAAACCGAAAGCTGTATTAAAAGGCCATAAGTTCTCAGCCAATGATCGTACGAATAAAAGTAAAGCAGTTTTAGAATCCTAAAAGATCGGTTTTTCAAATAGAGCAATAAAAAAAAAGTTAGAAATTTTGCAACAAAAAGGCCATTTCAACGTAGACGGATAACTTAATTGGAACGATAAGACTTCTATAAATAAACAACTCTATTAAAATCGTAGATTTCTCCTGGTTGAATATTTTTTCAATATTTTTTCATCGGTAAGAATTGCCACAAACACCTCAGAATGGTTGCAATATGGAGAAAAAACATCCGTAAAGTGGGTTCTAGACAAAGAATTGCGTAGTTGTTAAATCGGAACACGTGCGCAGTAATTGCCGTTAATATGATATCTCACAGGAGTATTTTCAGCAGATGGGTTATAAATACGAACAACTGGGGTAGGGGCGATATGCTAAGCGTCAACTTGACGTAAGAACGCGCTGATTTAAAGGGACTGTTAGTACCCAATTATGTTAGTTGGATCACTATTTACGTAGTGGATGTTATCGAATAGCATTTTTGACAGATTCACCTTGCACGTTGTTATGCATTTTAAGTATAGTAAACTTCAGCTGCAAAGCGAATTTTGTACTCTATTGCATGGAGCGCAACTTTTGTGTGAAATATTGACTAGTGGAATAAGGGGTTTAAAGGGGTATACTGTATAAACTAGGTTAAGTGACTTTCCTAAACAGTAAAAGTAAAAGAGGAATCCATGATCATTAATAAAAATAATTATTAAATAGTGTTTAACAATTAATGATTAATGCTTGTTCAATATTAATCTAAATACTTATTAATTAATGATTTACTAACGATCAATCAATACATAATCAAATATTGATTATTATTAATCATTTTTAAAAATTTATATAATTTAAGTTAATAAATTTATTTTTAAAATAATGATTGATTAATCATAGATTGCTTTACTTTTGTCTTGCACATAATTTATTTTAATGTTTGTAATATTAATCATTAATTTAAAAATTGCATAATGATCATTAAGGCTTAATCATTTAACAGTCCATTTATTAACTGCGATTAAGATAAAATTTTAAAATAAGTAATAATCATTCTTCACTTTTTATGCACATGAGGTATACGCGTTAAAATGGGCTTTCTGATCATTTTAACAAAATTTTCTCAATTCATTTTTTAAAAAAATTGGAAAACTATGCCTCCTGCTTCTTTGTAACATAATAATTATGCTAAAAAGAATATTTTTACGGTACAAAATAAGTATTTGTATAACAAAATATCTACAGAAATGGATACATATCACATACATATTCTCAATGTATCTAGATACTTTCTAAATCCAGAAGGATGTTACGTCATCTCTCACTTCATCGACATCATAGGTGTAACATTGAAAAACCTGCGACTTGCCATTCAAAACAAGAGACACGGCTTGTTTAGTGATGGTATCATTTTTCTGCACGACAATGCCAGGCCACATGCCGTTAGCGCGATCTCAGCGAGTCCTTCGCTTTGAAACGAATCAGCCGCCGTATATCCCTGACTTGGCGCCAAGTGACATTCACCTATTCTTGAACCTGCAGTGATACTTGGGTAGCCAGCGTTTTGATGTCGTTGAAGAAGTTGGAAGTAACCGTAACAGCCTGGGTAACCACACAGGCGGCCACATTCTATGATGCTGGCATACAAAACCTGGTATCTCGATACGATAAATGCCTTAATGTGCTGGGTGACTACGTCGAAAAAGAGTGCAATGTTTCTAAATCATTATTTAAATATATATATGCTAGTTGGTAACCGTCCAAACATATGACGGCTGGATGTAAAATAAATGTAGTAACACACAAATTATACTCAACACATCATTGCCAAATGTTGAATACTCAACACATCATTGCCAAATGTTGAATACTCAACACATCATTGCCAAATGTTGAATACTCAACACATCATTGCCAAATGTTGAATACTCAACACATCATTGCCAAATGTTGAATACTCAACACATCATTGCCAAATGTTGAATACTCAACACATCATTGCCAAATGTTGAATACTCAACACATCATTGCCAAATGTTGAATACTCAACACATCATTGCCAAATGTTGAATACTCAACACATCATTGCCAAATGTTGAATACTCAACACATCATTGCCAAATGTTGAATACTCAACACATCATTGCCAAATGTTGAAAATCATAATATTAAGAATAGAGAAATTCACTTTAAAAAATTACTATTGAACCCGATAGAAAGAAATATGGTTACTGAACAGCGCGAAATAAATTTCAGTCAGGTATACTTCTATATCTCCTAAACATAATTAAAAATAAAAATGGCAGAGAGCTAGACCGATTCTTCGGAATAAACAAATTAACGTGTTTATGTGGCCTCGTGCTTAGGATCTAAAGCCAGATTTAAACATGTCACTGGGCATGCGCAGAAACAAATTGTGTTTATGCTGCGTCGTTCTTAGTATCTGAATCCAGATTTAAACATGTCACTCAGCATGCGCATAAAGCAATTTTTTATTGTAAATTATCGCTAATTAATAGAAATTGCGGTTGCAAAAAGCAAATTTGACACATCTCTAGATTAAAATCTTTCGTTTAAGACCAAAATGAAGTAAATTGATACAGTAGTTTTCTCTCACGGACTGCCCAAAGAATCGGCTTAACGACTTAAATATATCGATCTTTGTCAAGATCGTCTCCTTTTTTCCATGTTTTTATTAACTCTTTCTTGTTTATGTGTGTGTTTGTCCAGTACGAATCTTGCAATCGATTTTTAACAAACATCCCGACTAGCTAGACATTTGAAACTTTTAGAATATCCCAGAACACGATGACAATGCATTCTTTTAATACTTTTAGCCATCTTTAAGCAGCATTGAATTCATTTTCAGCTAATTTTGTTTTGTAGACTGGTGCAGTCATCTATCGACGGGAACGGAAAGTTAAACTCAAGTTAACTTCCAATTAACTTCGTTTTCTTTCAAGTTGATGGGATAATTCATCAAAAAAATTTTTTAAAAAGTATTTATTAATACATAGAATTGTCAGGTTTATATAATTCAACAGAAAATTTAAAAACGTGTATAAAAATTTCTTTTTATCTTGAAATTTTATTGTTTTATTTGTATGTAATCGGATATTGTTTCATAGAAATTTCTTTTTTAATTGCGGGAAATCATAACAATTCAGAATATAGGTTAATCGGTACTTTATTTGCAAGTTTTGAGGCTGGAATAAAGGAGAGCGAAATTCTTATAATTTTAAGACTGCCGTGTACTAACCCTATAGGATTCGCTCACCTTAATGTTAACCTATGGGGGAAAAAATGTGTCCAAGGATTGTTGACTAGGATTGAATTTTTAAAAAAAAAAATTGTACTATAATAGAGAAATTTTAGACCTTGGGACATTTTCTTTAAAAAAAAATGCAAATATTTTTAAATTAAATTATTCGGGGAAATAATTGGTGTAGTGTGTTTCAAACGCTCCTAAATTTCTTTGATGGACAAAATTTATAAAATGACTCCAGTTGCAAGGTGCAGAAAAGTTCAAGGTACCTGCAAATACCATTTTTATTGGATTAACAGCATTAGGTTAACATTGAGGTTAGTACACAGCAGCTTTAACTGTGAAAATAACTGCGTAAAAAGACATTCGATAAATAATTCGTGGAAAAATTATTTCCAATGATTAGATTTTAAAATCCCCCTATGTAAAATTCCTTTTAACTCTGCAAATAACTACGCAAACGGACAGATAAACATTATCTGTCAAATTCCTAGCAAAATTATTTCCAGTAAATGGATGTTTAAACTTCCATAAGCAAAATTACTAGATTTTTAACTGTTGAAATAACAATCAAACTTTCGGATAAACATCTGTTAAATTCTTAGCAAAATTACTTCCAGTTAATAGTTTTTAAAACTGCTTCTATAAACGCTGATTCCCTGGAAGCTTCTCAACATAATGTAAATAAACTGTTCGGGAAAAAAACTATCCACATTTCGAAAGAACATTACTTTTGCGCTCGCTCTTATCTGTTTCAGCGACTCTTTAAAACGGTTTATTCATTCAAAACCCACAATTTTCTTATCAGGCAAAGTTCTTCGTCCAAGATCAACGCCTGCACTTTGAAGTTATACTTGACAGGCTGTCAAAAGCGAAGCCTCGAGACCGGGAAAAGTATCCGCGCCCACTTTTTTCCTGCACGTCACCTGATTTTTAAAAATGTGACGAATTACTTCGATTTGTTGCAATGCCTCTTTTATAAGCATGACGGACGTTCGCTTAATTATTATTTATTGAGTATCATTAGTGATGGTTAAATGTTTCAGTTTGAACGTGAAATCGTCAAACTCGGTGTTTATTTTTTTTTTTGGGGGGGGGGGAATAAAGTATTAACTTCCTTATTTGCGTTTCGGTGGCTTGTTCGGATAGCATTGCTGCAAGTAGTTATAAAAATGTTTAAGGGGACAGTAGACTTTCAAAATTGTAAAATTTCGCCCAAAATTCTATTTTTTTTATTTTATTGAATTGTGAAACTACGGACGATTAGGAATGTGTTGCACAAAGAATTTTTAATTTCTGTGATTACTTTCCTAGTTATAGGCATTTGTATTTAATTTAGATATTATGTGGTTACTAATAGCAATAACTTTAAATGCGTTTTTCTCAATATAAAAATTTTCATGTCATATGAATATTCAAACTGCTCCAGGCTCATTTCTAATTATCGTATTGCTTTGAAATTTAATTTTTATATACTTAACTGTATATCAAATGAATCTTATTGAAAAAATTATGCTTCGTAGCACAGAATTTCTAAATTTTGTACTTCAAAAGATGATTTATAGGTATTTTGCGTAATAAAAAGGGTGCTTTCACTATTTTTTTTCTTTATATTTTTAATGAATGCTTAAAATAAGCAATAAGTTTCATTGTTAGTTCTATTGTTAGAATTTTTCAAATAGGTACAGTGGTTCTGAAGATTACCCTCCACGTACAAAATCGCTCTCTTTATATATAAGTATAGATGTGCTGAAAAATCAGTAATTTGTTTCAAACGAGCAAAAGTGGTACCAATGTTTCAGAAAAATAGTTGGCTATTACTTACAGTAGTTAAAGTAAATAAAAAAAATATCAGCGAACGAGAATCCTGAATGTGAAAAACTCAATTTTTAAAAAATGTTTCTTGAAACATTTTGCCATCTAAGCGCAGATTTTATAAAATGAATATTTTTGTCTAGAAGCGAATTTTTAAAAAAAATGATGTGCTAACTTTCTAGTTAAGAGTTGGCTTGATTACTCGCTAAAAGTCATTTGCCTTACTGTTTCTACGAACCCACTCGCCTGTTATGAATTTATCCAGTTTAGCGCGAAAATGACCTCCACAGACAGAGTTCATTAATTCGAACTTGGTTGTCTCAAAACACGCAAATGAACGCAACGAAAGGCGTAAAATGAATGTCAGACGCCTTTAACGCTTCAGCTGGACAGGATGTCAAATTTCGGCCCGATTTGAAACAATGAAGCGCTAGGGATGAATTAATAGTCGAACGCGCTTGGAAACAGAGATGGAAAAATTTGGCTTTTATTACAGATTTAAGTAACTTTTGAAAGTAGTTCCTAACACTCTAGGTCTCTTTGCTTTCGTGAAGCTAATAATAATAGATAACTTTTAAATTTCTGAAATACTCTGGATTGTTATTTATTGTGACTCCAGCAATTAAACGTAAACGTGTGCTTTTAACACGTAAGTAGTAAGTTGGATGAACAATGAATATTAACAAAAATATCTATGCTGTAGCTTATGGTGACATTAAAAACTACTTTAATAACATTATTAAAGATTACTTTTACCCTTTCTAATCTGGTTACGGTTGCCGTAACCAGTGGCGTAACTAGAGCTTTTGCAGCTCGGGGCGGTCTCCAATTTGCCACCCTTTCTAAGTCAATCAATTGGTGGTTTTTATAAATTAATAAACATAAATAAGTAATTGTAATTAAGAAAAACTATAGGGGGGAACTTTTTTAGCATTGGATGCCATATTTAAATTAGGCAGTAATAAAGGAGGTCACTTAGGTTGATATACCTATAAATGCAACTTTTATAAAGACCACAAGAAACTTCGCAGTTTCCCCACCTACGAGACAAAAAAATATACCTAATTTATAAAAATAAATTCCATAAAATGTTTTATTTTATATTTTTATATTTATAAATAAAAATAATTTCAATTCTTTTGGATAAACAAATTGTACACATGTGTATGTAAACAAAACATTTATATATATACTCATGTTTATATATACTCATGTTTATATATACTCATGTTTATATATACTCATGTTTATATATATATACTCATATTTATATATATACTCATATTTATATTAAACATATTTATATATTAACTTTCATAGTAGAAAAATCGTGTATAAAGTTCTCAAAATTTATATTATTTGTAATTTCTTGTTCTATCGAATAGTAAACTTATGAATAGAACAAGTGGTTTTTTACAACTAATACTAAATAAAAATATGCCGCCCCAAAATATGTGCGGACCGCACCCAACGCACCCCCTAGCTACGACACTGGCTGTAACTATTTCCTTTCCGGCATTCATGTCACTTATACGCCCGATAACCTCGGTTTAATTAATATCCAGATCATTTCTAAAATCGACATTCTTGTTTCCATACAGAACAGGATTATAAACCTAATATTAATAGGATATCATAGTCCTTCTACATGAAATTTGCTTAAATTTGGCTATCCAGGTACCAGCAAAATCCTTTCAGTGTGCCACTTCTGTAAATAGTGCCAAGCCTCGCCATCCATGTTTTAAGGTGACAAGGGACCTTGAAACTAGATTTTTTAACTTTCAATTTTCAATTCTATATACGAAATGAGAATAATTAACTTTCTTTTTTTACTACGTTGAAAACCCTTAGAATTCAAAATAAGGAATTTTTTGCAGAATAATGACTGTTTTTCAATTTTTTTCAAAAATGCTAAGGTTATTCAAAATGCTCTGTGCGCATTCTATATTAATTAAATTATTTAATTTTTTAATTTTAAGTTTACAATATGTATATAAATAGAAATGTGCCTTTAATTTTTTTTTGTAATAATCTAAAGTCTTAAATAATTTTTTTTCTATTCTGCCTGTTATTTTTTTATGTTTTTACCTTATTTTATGGTCTATAAATTTGTAAAATATTTGATTTCAAAGAATCATGCACAGTTTTGTGACAAACACTTCAATTAACAATTCTGAGAAATTTGGAAGATATCGCAAGAAAATGAATACGCATGGAGCATTTTGAAAAATCCTAGCATTTTTGAATAATTTTTTGATAAACAGGTCTAATTCCTCCACAAAATACTTATTTGTGAATTCTAAGTAATCTTCAATGTAGTAGAAAAGAATATTAATTATATTCATGAGGTATAAAGAGTAAACTATTGAAAATTAAAGAACAACGATAGTCAAGATCCCTTGTTCCCTTAAAAAAATTCTTCGTAAAAAAAAAATTGAACTTTATAACACCAATTATGCAACGTTATGTAAAATGTTATTCCGACGAGAAATAATGTTTTCACTTCACAGCGAACGATAAAATCTTTTTCGGGAACACTACGTTTATCAACAGGCTCTTTGCTGCATAGATATTTCGAACGATAAGCAACAATGCTCGAAGGAATTTGGGGAGTCAGCGTTTCTGCTTGTTTATTTGTCTAAGTTTCTTCTTATTTTCTTATGGGCTTTCCTTAGTCTGTGAATTGGACGGACTTTGGAGGATGATTCTACATGCGTTTACATATCTTTGCATTGGAAGTGCATCAAAATAATTTGATGCAAGCGTTTTGAAGTCTAACCAAATTTCATCACAAGTCCATTGAAGCCTACTGATGAAATCTCAGTAAATGAGCCAGTGAAATGTGTCTAGTGGAAATGAGGTTTATAAACAACGATAAAAATGCCTGTTAGTGGCGTCATAAATTGTATTGGTGAAAGATTTTTTTAGAGAGACAATGTTTATGAGGACTTTTATGACTTTTCGCGTTTGTTCATTTTAGAGTTATTTATATGTGAAACCATATATAAGTAAACTAGCTGAAAACCCGCGCTTCGCTACGGAGTACATTCAAATTAAATACAACGGTCAATGTATGCAATTAATGCAAAAAAATATATTTATAATAAATGCGACGATCAATGTATACAATTGATGTAAAAAAAAACTATTTAGAAAAAAAATCGTAAGGGATAATTTTTTGGATAATATCCAATTTTCTGCTGCATTAGAAAGAAAACTTTTGTTTTGTCTATTTAGTTGTTACGCACGTGACGATAAATTTATTTAAAGGACCAGAAAAAGAAATCACGTGATCGGCATTTAATAAATTAAATTCTAAAAATTAATCTTTAAAAATTCACCAAAAACAGAAAATCGAGGTAAAGGTTCGAAAAAGATATCACTTTAAAGGAATTTTTATGATCTTTCTCGTGATATAAATTTTATAACCCTCAAATTATTATTTTAAATGCAAACTTAAAAAAAGTTACAAAAACAACTTAAAAATTTAATTTAAAAAAATCTAAGAAGAATTTTTCAAAAACCTTTCTTAGTGCACCCGTACACCATAAGAAGAATCGCCATGCAAAATTTCAGCCCATTAGGTCCAGCGGTTTGGTCTGTGCGTTGTATGTCAGTGAGTCAGTTACGGAACTGTTTTATATATATAGATAAATGAAAGGGCTACTTATCTCTGAAAACACTTTTTTGTATTTTGTTTTAAAATAATCTTATTGAGCCATGCACTGTATGACATGAATATATAATTGAGGTTCAACTCAGTAAAAAAGTGCACAATAGTGACATTTTTGTAACAAAACCAATTTTAAGTAGTCTCTTCTAACGAAACTACCACGGGTTATTAACGTAGGATTACTTATCGTTTCTTATCCCTTTTGCTTGTATATATGGATATATATGTGTTTACGTATATATGTATCTATATGCATGTTATATATTATACATATATGCAAGTCAAATTTTTGACCCATTTTGGTACCTTTCTGTTTATGTGTTTACTGCTTGCCCAAACGATACAGATTGGGTTTGGCGCGAATTGGGTTAGGATCACTGCCCTTCGGCATTTTTGGTTTCTTATAGTGAGAGCAAAATGGTGACCTAACATCGTTCCCTGGAGCCTCCTCAGTTTAGACCGAACACCCACTGGGTGGGCTCTACCCTCCTCTCACCTCTATAAACCCCATGGGGGGACTTTCCGACCTATGATTGTTTGCCAGTTGATGACCGAATGGCTAGGGCGCTGACATTCGGTTCAGAGCATGTGGATTCTAGTTCCTCTCAGTGGCGTAGCAAAGGGGGGGCAAGTGGGTCTATCATGCCCCGGGCGCCACTCGCAGAGGGGCGCCAATGTAAGATCTATGTATTATATTACTATATGTTTTCGAGGGAGATGCCAATATAAGGTCTATGTTATATTACTATATGTTTTTAAGGGGAGGGCGCCAATATAAGGTCTATATATTATATTACTATATTTTTTGGGGGGGAGGACACCAATATAAGGTCTATTATGTTACTATATGCTTTGCGTGGGGGTGCCAATATAAGGTCTATACATTATGTTATTATTTGTTTATCGGGGGGGGGCAATATAGGGTCTATATATTATATTACTGTTTTTCGGAGGGGGGGGGGGGGCCGCCAGAAAGGTATCGTGCCCCGGGCGCCAGTTATGCTCGCTACGCCACTGGTTCCACTGTTGGCATTGATGTTTGTAGCCGCTCGGAATCAGCTTTAAACTGTAGGTCCCGGTCCAATTAGCCCTTGTTCAGCAAAAAGTTGACCATAGCACTCCAAACCCAACCAAAGCGACCGACGGTTGTAATGTTCCAAACCCGGGGTAAACATGAGGGTATTCAGCTCGGGATTTGATTCGAACACACTCAGTACCGAATCCTGGCGCGCTATCACTAGGTTGCCCGAAACAAGAATCTAAACATTATTGCAGTTTATGCACTAGGTTTTTATTGTTTTTTTTCTGAGGTGAAATTAAATTGTTACTGATTTCTCATTCTACGGAATAATCAGTAATAAAATGCAATATTAATACCAACATCTATGAAGCAAAACATCACTTTCTTCAATGAGGTTACTGGCACAACACTTATGAGCTTTGAAATACATAAATTTGTTAATAGACAACGCAGGGTATTTTAATTTAATGCTTCACAGATGATCTGTTATTACTAACTTGAAACTAGTTAATATAATTCCAAAGAATACACTTAAGTAATTTCTTATTGTCAGTGAGTTTAGTTTTTAAGCACGTACTATACGCAACTAAATAAGCATTTTAGTTCAATTTCTAGGAATGCCTCCATTTGAATTTGTCTGCTGTAAATACTGAAGAATAATTCGACAAACATTCAAGTCCTACAAAATTTATAGATTTTTCTTAGGCTAGTTTGTTTTCCAAAAAGGAACTCATTGATTTCTGCGAGTGACTTTCCAAACAGAGCGACTTGAATGCCTAATGCAGTGATTCGCGATTCATAATGAACTTTGCTAATGAAACGAAAGTAGACTCCTTTGAAGTTTTCATTGACAAGCATGTGTTTTAATTTCAAAGCTCTTGGAATTTATAATCAAAGAAAACTTTATTTAAACATGCGAAAACAAGAGAAGTACATGATCAATATTTTAATCCTCTCGGATATATTCGCGGATGAATCTTATATAAACGCAAGTAGATTTAGTTAATTGTGAAATCACAATGCTAATAACTTTCCTCGAGGCAAAGAAATTTATAGATGTCAATAGATGTCTTTCCCACCCCAGCTGAATCGGAAAGCCTCTATTGCAATCATGGAACGTACAAAATAACCTCGAAATTAAGTCATCATTAAGACGACACACACCTTTTTACGGCCTCGAAAATCGACAAACATATCCCTATTTTTAATCATCAGTAGTTACTAAAATAATTTATTCAGAAATATGAAAATTTTACTGTGAGTTAAACAATTTTTTCTTTATAAATATGGCTCAATTTTTTCTAGCTTGAAGATAAATATTTTAATTTTTTTTAATTTGAACCATTGTTTTTTTTTAATTGTTATATCATTGTTCGCAGACTTTGTCCGTATATTAATGAATATACTTGCTTTTTTAGTTTTAAAATTAAGTTATGTAATATATATTTAAAATGACAAATTTTGAAATTAAAATTCTTAGTTCTTAATAGAAAAAAAGATTTTTAAAATTTTAAAATTTTGAAAAATATTTGATAAATTTTACTGTAATTAAAATTTTTATGGCAAGAATGACATAATAGTAGTTCATTTTAATTATAGATGTTTACATTGCCCGTAACATCTCATAAATGCCCGTAAACATCTCATAAATGTCTCATAAATGTGTAAAATTTCATGGTATTCTAGCCAACTGTTTTGGTGATACCGTGTGCTAAATGACATAACAATGAAAAACACAATGGTTAAAATTTTAAACAATTAAAAAATTTATCTTCAACGCAGAAAGAATTGAGAGCCATATTTATGAAAAGAGTGTTTAACTCGCAGTAAAATTTTCGTATTTCTAAATAAATTATTTTCGTAACTAATGATGATTGAATATAAGGATATGTTTCTCGAGTCTCTAGGCCTTTAAAAGGTATGTGACCCCTTAATGTTTACAGGCAGATAAATACGATGTTCAGGAAATGGCTTTTCCAAAGATACGTAACGCAAAATAGTAAACATTTTACTGCACAAAGCTGATATATGGTTTCTCATGTATATTGACCCCGTTCACTTGCTTCTAAAGCGTAAATATAACAATCGAGTCAATGCCACGTGCATCTTCTTGTAGAAACAACCACAGCAAAGTTCATGATTAGGCGATACTCCTCCAGCTAACTGGGTAGAGTTCACCACACTGTTGCTATTCTGAACTCGCACGGGACGACTTCATTTCCCTGACGTTTGAGAGCGAATCCTTCTCAAATTAAGTTAGAACAGAAGTCTAGGTAAAAGATTAACATATTTGATAGTTACAGGAAATATAGGATGTAAAATAACACATAACGGAGCTGCGCTAACGTCGCAAATGTGAGCTACTGTTCCGAACATTAACATATACGAGGGCTTAAAGGAATGTGGGCCTATTTCGAAATGAGATGACTGACACTAATAAAGGATGTTACTTAATGTTCACCAACATCTTCGATTCTTATCTGGATATTTATTCTGTAAGGAAATCTTTTATCCAGAGTACTTAAAAATCTCCTCGAGTCCTTAGTACTTTGGTTTCTGCCCTGCTAGAGCTTTTATCTTCAACGTTGATAGGTTTCGTTTGGATTCGCTTACATCAATGTTAACCTATTGTTGATTTGTTTTGAGAGCGCTACGGTAATTTTCTTTGGGCTACAGGAGGGCTAATTAGACCGGAAGCTACTGCTTAAAGCCGATTTCGAACTGCTACAAACATGCATGCCGATAGTGGGTCTCGAACCCACAGATCTGACACTGAAAGCCAGCACCCTAGCCATCGGCCGTCGTCCGGCTTCAAGATTGATAGAGCTGAGCAGACTGCTATCTATAGGTTTGCCAGTGGCTACTTGAGTTTTGTTTTGCTAATTTGACGGCAAACATTTGATCGGTAAAACGAAACTTTTCCCCACTTCTAAAAAGTGTATTACTGAGGAGGCCATTCTTGGCTACAACCAAACTTCTTTAAATTTATCTAGGGAGGACTATTATAGGGATGCGACATCGATGTCTATGTTTTAAACATCGATTTATTGAAGCCGATGTTTTTTTAACATCGATGTTTTGTGCTCGATGTTTTACATTGTCTCGATGTTTTTTTAATGAAAAAGTACCATAATAAAAAAAATTTACCACGTAGTATAATTTTCAAATTCAGTAAATGTAAGTCTGAATTCTGAAAAGGACTAATACAAAAGGGGGAACAATTCCTTAGCAAACAGACAAATGGCAGTCAACAACAAATTAACCAATCAGAGCGCTTGGAATGTTCCTGACACTCCAGAACCTTCCATGGGGTTTTACTTTACAAATAGCATATACACGAAAGCAGCCATTTAAGTTTTTGTTTTGTTCTGGTTTTATATACGTTGACGTTAATATTATTAGTAAGATGCCTCCCAAAAGTACCGTTTGGAAATATTTTTGCAAAACCTCTGACAAATTGGCAAAATGCAATATTTGCCTTAAGTCCCTCAAAACTTCTGGCAATACCACGAATTTATCTGGACATTTGAAGGCAAAACATGGCGACATTTACAACGAGAATGTTGAGTCATCAATGTAGCCCAAGGCAAAAGCAACCAAATTTTTGTCATTTGTGACAGCCCAATCAGAGAGTAAAATTGAATCATCCCCCCCCCCCACGACTAACCGAAGTAACATTAATGTTAGAAATTACTAAACCAGTTTAAAAAAATCGATGATTTTTGGGCGATGTTTAATTAGCATCGATGTTTTAATATTGAATATCGATGTTTTGTTATCGATGTCGCATCCCTACTCTATTACGAATCCTTGCCTATTAATGGACATCCTGGGGATTTATGGGCTCATAGAACTGGTCTAGTGCCTCTAGATCAGTAAGGATGAAAAACAACAGCAGACCTTATAGCAGCGATTTTCAATCTTTTTTTTCGTCAGAGTAGACTTAGCAGATTAGAATAGTCTCTCTGCCTGTGTATATATATATATATATATATATATATATATATATATATATATATATTGTACAAAGAGTTTTAATACAAGCTGTATTATTTTAAATGATATTTTCTCGTGTAGTTTATTTTAACTACGGGGACGTTACAATACAAACCGTGACTGACCCATCTATCAATCCGGATATAAAATGACTTTTTAACAATAGCATCTAAAACATTTCCTGAAAATTTTATCAAATTATATACATTATGTGAGATATCATGATAACCGTAGAGATTTGTGCTAAAAAACATAATTCTGAGAAAAATGCATTTAAAGTTGTTTGTCACTTCAAGTTTGTAGCAGCTGTTTTTTTAAATAGCTATAACTCTGCTTCTAATTGATTTTAGGATGAAAATCAAAACAGTTTTGAAAGGAGAAAATATTGAATTATATGATTCTTGCAAAAAATGAAATTCACCAAAATTGTCAAAAAAAAGGGACATTTTCAACGTAGACAGTCACCTTAATGCAAGCTTAGAACACTGTACACTGACCAGTGTTCTGTTAGCTCATTATTTCCTTTACTATGACTTTTTTTGATCTAGTATGTGTATTTTGCAACCGAGTGTTAAATTTGTTCAAACTTATTAAAAATGTGGTTTTATCTATTCTCAACCTTTTTTTTTCGGTGTGTGTGTGTGTGTGTGTTAAAACCAATCAGATGTAGCAAACCAAACTTTCATTGCAAGGAATATCAAAAACACCAAATGATCATTGTCAAATGAAAAATTGTAAACTCATTCTAATTAATGGCAGAACAGTATACTAATTAAGAGTTTGAAATGGCATGGATTGATTTCGAATTAAATTTCAGCACTTTACGCATTTGAAACATGCTTTCAATATGCATAATGCACTGGAGTTTCTATGCAAACTGTTTGTTACTCGAGGATATGTTGTTTTAATTTTCGGCTGTAATTAATTATGAATCACTAATTGTAACTCTTGTAGAATAGTTAAATGTACAATACTGAAAAAAGATTGACTAACATTGTTAAAGATGTTTTAAGTAGACTTTTTTTATATTTAATTCATGATTTTTTAAATTAATTGTAATCTTAACCAATTTAACAAGACAATACCTTGTAATTAATCTGTATTAATTATAAATTAGCCAACGTTTTAGACGCTTTGTATTATGGAATTATCTTTTACTGCAGTCACTGAATATTCATAGAAAATGCGATGAGAAAAATATTATCTACCTTGCTACAAATTAAATGAGCACAAATACACCGGAATAATTAAGTTATCTTTTAAATTCATTTTCTGATAAATCTAATACAATAATCGTTTGTAACATATTCATCGTATCGTATTGTATATTTAACAGTTTCTAACGAAATTTTATGAAGTAATGAATTATATATTGGTAATTTATAATTGCTTTAGATAAAGTGTCTGAAAGTCGTACATACATACAAATAGTGTATGTATGTATATATATATGTATATATAATGTATATGTATGTATATATATATATATGTATTTTATGGAAAACACCATTTAGGTGAGACTGTTTGCACGCTCTGAGGGTACAACACGAAAATGTCCAAGCTTTAGTCGGGAATCGAACCCTAGACTCTTACGACGCTAACCAATATACCACGTGGGTGACATATAATGTAATACAGGGTGGTCATAAAATACTTTGCCGAAATATGGACCTCTAGCGACCGTTCCGTTAATCCTATCGAGATGAGATTTCAGATATAGTTATTCAGAGGTATGAGCTCAGGATTCTGTGAACGGCAATGAAGTGGCGCTCACGGTTACGGTTATAGGTACAGAAACTCTAAATTTTCGAACTGCAACGCCCACTTTTCCCCGTCGCAAAATGCTGCGCGCATGCGAAAATCCTAAAGAGCTCTGGAACGGGACGTGTGTCACAAAAAAACGGACGCGTTATGCACGCACAAAAAACAGCGCTGGGGAGCGGCCAACAAAAACACGATCGGGCCGCACGGAGGAAATTTGCATATGACAGAGGTAAGACACCAATCATAGAACGCCATTCGCCAGATATTCAGCGTAGTAAACCGATAAAGACTGTCATATGCAAATTTCCTCCGTGCAGATAAAGTTTTGTATAATTCAACCTAAAAATTGGTTTAAATTAATTACAAATTAACTGTTTGACAACACATTAAGCTTGGTAGTAAAATCGGTGTATTTTGCGCGTGCAAATGTGTACTCCCCCCCTTAACAGAACGATAATCTGAACTGCAGATCAATATTTTTTGGTTTTTAAGTTTATTGTAAAATGTGTTATTTTTATTACAGGGAAATAAACGGGAAGTCGTAACGCTTTTCTTATTTCTACAAAGTTCTCTTCCTGGCTGAATTAAAACTTTAAACAGAAAAAAAAACTACGACATGCAAATAATTTCAATCCTGCAGCATACTTTTCACATTTCAACTACCGGAAAAGCTTTTAGAGAAATATAAATTATTGAACCGTGTTCTTCCGTCTTCCAGAGACAAATCTTTGTTTTATAATCGAAAACTTTTAATTTAATCGATAAAACTTCGCACTGTTTAAAAACAATCTGTTTTCCTTCTGCTTTTGGAAAGCAAACGTCTGTGGGCAGCTCGCATCAAGCTTTTTCTTATCGTTATTTCAGGTAAACATGCGGAAAATTTGTTGACTTCCTGTTTCCATGGTGATATATCGGCAAAGTTTGATTGGAAGTGAAATAAATATCTCGTTTTCGCTGCAGATAAACACGGGGAGGGGGGGAAATAATGTAATGCACGGTGAGCTGGTAGCAACTTGTGCTAATTTTGTTTGTGAGAAATGGTGTAACTGGTTTTTTTTATTTGGAGTCTGTTTGTTGAAGCAACAGAAACTTGAGTATCAATATACTCTGTATGAGGGTTTACAAGAGACAGAATATTTTAAATAATATAGATGCGTGGATAATATACAAGTTTAATATATATATATATATATATATGTATAAAATGCATATTTATATATAGTCTTCATGCATATATGTGCCTGTATGTGTGTATGCATCCACACACACTCGTGTGTGTGTGTGTTAAAGTATAATATGTGCATGAACTTATGTATCACACAAAGGTATGTGAGTGTCATTGTGTGTGTGCCTCTAATATGTGCAAGTTTATACACCCTTGCCTATAATACCTATGTATGTTCTAAATATGTATAAACGTAACCGTATGTACAAGGTATATGAATCTGTCTAGGCGTGTTTGGCTTATATGTATAAGCATATATACGTATTTGCAATACATGAATGTCTAGGCGTGTGTCTAATATGTATAGGTGCATAAACTAGGTACATTGCACAAATACATATGTGCAATACATACGAATGTGTCTAGGTGTGAAAGTGTTATACGTATAGGTGTATACACATATGTGCAATATATATGAATGCCTCTACGTGTGTCAAATATGTATAGGTGTATATACATATGTACAATACATATGAATGCCTCTACGTGTAAGTGTGTCAAATATGTATAGGTGTATATACATATGTGCAATATGTGTCTAGGCGTGTATTATATGTATAGGTGTATACACATGTACGAGTATGTACAAAACATATAAATATGTCTAGGTGTATATACCTATGTACAGTACATATGAATGTGTCTACGAGTAAGTGTTTTTTAAATATGTATAAGTGTGTAAACATACCATGTACAATACATTAGGTGTATTACTGTGTGTCACAAATATGTATAAATCCATACATATATGTTCAATACATATGAATGTGTTTAAGCATTTGTGTGTGTGATAAGTATAAGTGTATACACTTATGTACAATTTAAAATCTAAATATTGTCAGAAGCAGCCTTCTTATTTATAAATAAACGGAATGGATCATAAAAGATATACGGCTGCTTTTAATGTTCCTTATATGCCCTTCAATATAATAAGAAAACATTTAATTTAAAATATACTAAAACGGAATAACTGTTAGGTTTATAGCTAAAATATTTTCTCAGAAAGGTTTTATTAAATTTCTTGCCACGCTTTTATCTCCCTGCGCTTTTAAGTGCGGAAATTTTCTTTCGATAATGAAATTCTTTTAAACATATTTCAATGCAAATGGCTTTCAAAACTGTTGACCGATCGTCTTATGTTCTGCAGAGCTTTAGAGGTCATTTAACTAGGCTTAGAACGCAATATAGGAGTGAAGATTAATTTTGTTTACATTTCCTATCCAGTAATATGCCCCATCTTGTAGCTTAAATTGTGAATACGTAATTATGTTTCTTCCCCAAGGAAAGATTTAATTTTTGAATGTGCGAGTTTACGGTTTATCTCTTTTTAATAATTCAATTACACACCGTAATGAGTTTAAGTTTTATTTTCTGGGGATCTCGGAGAATATAAAAGACTAATTTTTTTATGCTAAAATTGTTTTGTGAAAAAAAACCTTGTACTGTTTAACTAGTTTTTTTTTCAGTTTTGGCTGCCTTAAGCCTTATATAAATTTATCCTTAAAGTAAAAATTTATATTCAAGAAAGAATTTGCTTTTCTCCAAAAAATCTTTGGTTATGTCACACCTAAATAGTTACTTACTATAAGCGATTTATAGAAATTATAATAGTTTAAAAATTTATTTTTCTATAAATTTTTCGCACTGACACACAATGACAAAAAATATGTATTTTTAATATCTTATCATTCAATGAAGTTAACTTTGAAAAATCTGAACAAGAAATGAAGTAAATACAGGATCATAGAAAAAATGTCTGTGATTTCAATTGTACACACCGAGAGCAACAATCGACCCATTGGATTTATATGTACTAGCCGAGTGGCAACCCGATGTGTTGCTTTTTCGATTTAAAATGAAATGGTTTCATTTCTTAAAGATTAAAAGCTGTTTATCCCTTTTTAAAAATATATTAGAATTCTTAAAAAACTAAATATTTAGAAGTCTCTTTAAAATTTTGGCTTTTTAAAAATTTTTTTTTAAATTTCCGTTTTCAAATTTTGCTTATAAACATAGTTCATTCAATTAGAAAAAATTCTAAAGGTTTTAACTTCTCCTTTCCTAAAAATAAAATTATTTCTGGATTTCAATTATTAAATGACTCGATCTCAACTAATTATTTTTCCTTTTGGTAACATGGTGGAATGTAAATATTAAATACCATGGGGGAAAAAGTGCTTAAAAAAATAGACAGTTCTGATGAATTCAAAATTGGTGGTGGAAGAATCCTCGTCACTTGCTCATTAATTAGAAACAAATTTCACGAACTTGCTGGAATTATTGAGTAAAATAATAAGTCGAAAAATTACGAACTCGGCATTCAGTTATATTAAGTTACAATGGCGATCAGCGCGGGAAATTTGAAAAGTGAGTTTTGTAAGTACGTATTTTTAGAATAACATTTTTTTTATTAAATGCATTTTGTATATTTTGGAAGCTGAAGATCTAGCAAATGCCGATAAATCGTAAAATTGATAATAATAGGTGCAGACAACCGAGATATTTGTCCATCAAAATTGTCAATTTCGTGAAATTCGGAAAACTGCTTTCGGGAAAAAGCTTCGTTTGCAGTGAAAAACATTTTTAACTTTTTAAAAATGTGAATATACTTAAAGATGAATAGTTGTAGAACACATGGAAATAAAAACATTGTCGATTGGTGGACTGAAAAGTTGAATTTTGCATAAATGAAAATAGTGGAAATTTGCGAAACGGAAAGAAGCTGGCCCACCCGGAATGTCAGCTGTTTCTGTTGTCCGCTTCTTTTGAGTTCGGCAGTTTTAATTTAATAATTAAGAAAGTTTAAAGTTTTGAACGTTGAGGATGGTATCAGTGCACGCGTCTCATTCATCCGCGTCCATCGGTATCAGTCGCGATATCCTGCTATGCTCAGTTCACGAGATTAGCCCGTCCCCGTATCTCCTCACTAACAAACATTTAGCTACAGCTGTTAATAGAGTGTGTGTGTGTGTGTGTGTGTGTGTGTGTGTGTGTGTGTGTGTGTGTGTGTGTGTGTGTGTGTGTGTGTGTGTGTGTGTGTGTGTGTGTGTGTGTGTGTGTGTGTGTGTGTGTGTGTGTGTGTGTGTGTGTGTGTGTGTGTGTGTGTGTGTGTGTGTGTGTGTGTGTGTGTGTGTGTGTGTGTGTGTGTGTGTGTGTGTGTGTGTGTGTGTGTGTGTGGTGTGTGTGTGTGTGTGTGTGTGTGTGTGTGTGTGTGTGTGTGTGTGTGTGTGTGTGTGTGTGTGTGTGTGTGTGTGTGTGTGTGTGTGTGTGTGTGGTGTGTGTGTGTGTGTGTGTGTGTGTGTGTGTGTGTGTGTGTGTGGTGTGTGTGTGTGTGTGTGTGTGTGTGTGTGTGTGTGTGTGTGTGTGTGTGTGTGTGTGTGTGTGTGGTGTGTGTGTGTGTGTGTGTGTGTGTGTGTGTGTGTGTGTGTGTGTGTGTGTGTGTGTGTGTGTGTGTGTGTGTGTGTGTGTGTGTGTGTGTGTGTGTGTGTGTGTGTGTGTGTGTGTGTGTGTGTGTGTGTGTGTGTGTGTGTGTGTGTGTGTGTGTGTGTGTGTGTGTGTGTGTGTGTGTGTGTGTGTGTGTGTGTGTGTGTGTGTGTGTGTGTGTGTGTGTGTGTGTGTGTGTGTGTGTGTGTGTGTGTGTGTGTGTGTGTGTGTGTGTGTGTGTGTGTGTGTGTGTGTGTGTGTGTGTGTGTGTGTGTGTGTGTGTGTGTGTGTGTGTGTGTGTGTGTGTGTGTGTGTGTGTGTGTGTGTGTGTGTGTGTGTGTGTGTGTGTGTGTGTGTGTGTGTGTGTGTGTGTGTGTGTGTGTGTGTGTGAGAGTGAGAGTGAGTGAGTAAGTAAGTAAGTAAGTAATAAATGTATTTATGCTGCAGATAATTTCACAAAGTTGAATGAACTTTTACTTCGGGGAAAAATATTTTATTTATATCTAGATTCTTTGAAGAGTTTTTAATGACTTGGTTTCTGCATTGGGGTTTACTTAATACATTTTTTGATTCGCTGAATCTACATTTTCTTTGACTATCTGGTCCATTAAATAGAAATTTTGTCTGAATGTTTGGTCCGTCAAATATAGGTTTTATTTTCAATTCAGTCCGTTGAATCTAGGGGTTATCTATTTTTTACTTTTGGGGTCCATTTAATTGAGAATTTCTTCGAATCTTGATACACTGAAAAGAGGGCTCCTTTTGGATATTAATATGTTAAATCGTAGGTTTTCTGACATCTTAGGTCAAATGAGTGATTTCTATAAAACTTGGTTTATTGACCCCTTACAGGAAATTCGTGGAAGCAAAAACAGTAGAAAGGCTTTCTGATAATCCACAAATACCTAAAAAAGACGAAGAAAATTGTCTCGGTCAAATATATGTGGATGTTCAACATATAAACAGAATTTTTATTTAATTATATTAGCTAAAGGACTACCGAAACCTTTTTTGATTATAATGTAATCACTTTTTTGACATTGTTGCACTCAGGTCGCCAGTGATTCAAGTTATATATATAAAACAGTACCGTGACTGACTGACAGACAACGCGCACAAACAACTGGACTTAAAGGGTTAAAATTTTGCCGGGCGATTCTTCTTACAGTGTAGGGGTGCACAAAGAAAGATTTTTGAAAAATTCTTTTTTTTTTTTTAAATTAAATTTTTTAGTTGTTTTTGTAACTTTCTTTACAGTTTGCATTTAAAATAATTTGAGGGTAATAATTTGAGCGTTATAAAATTTATCACAAGAAAGATCATAAAAATTCATTTAAAATCTTTTTTGAATCTTTACCTCCATTTTCTGTTTTTTGGTGAATTTTTAAAGATTAATTTTTAGAATTTATTAAATGCTGATCACGTTGTTTTCCTTTTTGTGACACTTTAAACTAATTTGTGTCACGTGTATAACACCGAAATAAATTGACAAAAAGATATTTTTTCTTGCGAATGCGGCAGATGATTTGACATCTAAAAAATATTAAAATACAGTAAAAGAGATGTCCTTCAAACTATACTATATTAACTGTACTATATTCTTTTTTATATTCTATTAGATTTAATTTGAATATTTTCTTCTACATTAGTTTGTCATTTAAAAATATCAGTTAGATTTTTTTTATAAATATATATATTTTTGGCATTGTTTACATTGACCGTTGTATTCAATTTGAATGTACTCCGTAGCGAAACACGGGTATTCAGCTAGTTTTTTTTTAATAAAATTGTTTAATGTAAACCCAGGACTTTTAAAATTTTGTTACACAATGAATAATGAAAGTTTTCATTTGGAGAAGGAGTAGGACACTTTGAAATTTTGTTGATTGTCTGCCCAGTTCAGATAAATGCTTTGTGATTGGTACTGGCTCTTGATTTTTTTCCATAATCCCTAATCGGCAAGAAATTTAGGTCCAATAATGCTTTTATCCAAACTGTGCAGCAACCACAACCGAAAACCTTGTATGAAAAGGAAGTCAGGAAGCTAGCAGCAAAAGGGCAGAAGTGTACTGCGAAAGAAGTTTATGTTGTGAAATAAAATTTAAGGCTGTTTTGTACTAATTCTATTGAATTCGCTCACCTCAATTTTAACCTATGGGTAACATTCGTCTACTATTTACAGCTGCATAAATGCCGATAATCCAATAAAAATGGTATTTTCAGACAGCCTGAACTCTTCTGCACCTTGCAACAGGTTTCATTTTATAAATGTCGTCCACTAAAGGTATTTAGGGGGCTCATAGTAGCCTGCATTTAGGTGCTTGGATCAAATCAAGGTCTAAATACAAGTTAAATTCTGCCTTGTCTCGGCCGAATATAGGCATGTTGAATCCGTAGACCGAGAAAGTCCCTCAATTAGATCAGGGAGGGTGCGATTCCCAGATGTCGCTCCTGTGGGGGTGTTTGGTGAAAATTCAGGTGGCAACTAGCTAAGACGGGCTTTGATCCTTGTGTTGCTTTATAAACCGGAGTCTCATATTCCAGCCCGAAGCATATGAAATGTCCAGGGGTAATACCAGTTTACTCCAAAAACTTCGTTTACAGAAAAACGAATTTGAAAGCTGGAGTAAAGTGGTTTTTCCCCGGTACACCGGAACTTTATAACTATTTTTAACGGCTTTAAAGTGGTTTTGAATCAGATATTTTACGCTCACGATACTTTACGCTCGTGGATACTCTCACGATACTTTACGCTCGTGGATTCGCTCACGATACTGTACGCTCCTGGTTTCAGTACTCCTTGAAAGCTACAAGATAGCACTGCTAACTCATTTTCTTGAAAATGGCTGTAAAGTGGTTTTACCCCTGGACCCTTTATATATGGACCGGGTCTGGAACTTCCAGCTATTATAGCATTATAAATATCAACAACATATCTATCTCTACCCAGCTATCTCTCCTCCCTTCTTTAAAAAAATATTTTCAGATCTTGTAATATAATACCAGAAAACTCCCAGAAAATGCACTGACAAAGTCTACTAAGAATTCCCCAATGGTCTCAGATAAGAGTTGCAAAAGTAAACACGGGATATTCCATCCCCCGAATGTAAAGTGTTAAATTAACTTTTACTTTACATCTGGGGTTTATACGATTTAAAAATTGCCTAAACAGTTCGACAGTTAAGTGAGGATTTCTTCGAATTTGGTTCTTTAAAGTGATTATTTCTTTTATTCGATAAATCAATAAATTCTTTATATAAGCCTTTCTGAACTGTTGGACCAAAGAATTAAACTTCCTTTGTGCCCACATTTACCTGAAAAATAAAACTTTGCGTTACTTTTACATCCGGTAGAACCATATTGGATTTGTTCTTTGAATAAAGATTTAGCTGTAATTAAAACCTAGGTGTATATCATTCATGAGAATGGACCCATTGGCTGATTAATATGGAAGGTTTTATATTTCACGATACTTTATGCTAGGAATTCGCCAAATTATGGAAGTATATTTTAAAAGGAATAAAATCTGAGCATTACTTTAAAAATGTTATTAAAAAAAATCATTGTTCATGATAAATTTACTTTAGAAAGCTCTAAATTTGGTTTTGTTTTCTAAAATAATATACGTAAAACATTTCATAAAATACAATTATGTAATAGCTTATATTAATTACGGAATTAATTTACTTCTAACAATCTCAGAAACTCAGCTTTTTAACGTCCAAAATTTTAAATAAAAGGGTGGCAACCACTTTTGAACTAGTTAATTTTTATCTGTTTATGAAGCATTAGGTGTGATTGTACCTATACACAATCCACAAATGCTTTGTGAATTCACTAGTTAGTTCGAACCTAGCTACCACGCTTTAATTTTTTCTTGTGCATATCTAAAAGCTGTGTTCCTTGCTGTTAGATAACGGCCTCCAATCTCTCATGCCTTGTATCCATTGTACTGAGGATTTCGCAATAGCCGACCATTTTCCATAGGCATGTCTAGGGGAGATGTTTACAACAATATCTACCTTCTGAAATGCAGAATTAATGCCGTTGGTATCCGAGAACTGCTTTAATATATTGGGCTATGTAAAAATAAGTATGTCCCTGCTTTGCCTTTTCCACAAGTTTCCTGTACGTAAGAGCAACTTTTATTGTGTTTTTGAGGTATTGTACGCGCGTGTGTGTATGTATGTATATATATATATATATATATATATATTTATTATTGTAATGCCATAATGGTTAATTAAACTAGTTGAATTGACTTAATTAAATGTATTATCAAAACTATAAAATTTAAGTATTTTCATAGAATAGTTAATTTTTAAAAAATGTCAATAGATCACGGGGTTTTGGATTGAAAAAACGCACTGTGTATTTTCCAAATAGCTTGCGACGGAGACCAGGCGATTCTGACTCACCGGTCATGAGATAATGAAATGTCGCTGACTAATTTCATCACGCGCTCAACTCCCACGCAATGATCACGAGCTTTGTGTTAAGGCACACTACGGGATTTTTGTTAGTGAACGCAGGCAATGCGATAAGCTAGAATTGCAAGAACGCTTTTTTCGCGGATGAGAGGTTTGAGGGAGCTAGAACATGACGATGCTGGAGCTGATACTTTATATAATTTTAAAGAATAAACTGGTTTAATTATAAATGAAGTGTCATCACTTTTGCCATGAAGAACACTGTAGCATAAGGATTTAAGATGTTACGAGCAGGGGCTCGTTTTATATATATATATATATATATATATATATATATATATATATATATACACAAATGTTTGTATATACACTAATTCGGAGGTACTTGTCTTGAGACATAAACACTATATATCGCAGAAATAGTTGACGACGTTTTATCTGGTAGGAAGGATTCACATTTGCTTGGTGTCACCCCAATATTGATAGTGCACCCCCCCTCCAAGAGCCGAGGTATGGGCAGCTCACACCTTGCCCCACCCAGTGACACGGTGGAAAGGCTCTCCGGTCTACGAATTTAACGTGCCCATATCCTGTCTAGACAAGAAAGTATTTGATGGCGTTCGTAGGGTTTCGAACTGAACACTATCCTTCTGAAGCCAAACGCGCTACCGTTAGGCTACCTTGGGCCTATCATTTATATGTACATCCGGAAGTTTATATTTTATCTTTTAGCATTATAATTTTTAATATTATCTTGAATTTCATATATCATCATGGTCCAAATATTGTAAATACTTGAATTCTTAATTTTTTGTGTGAAGTTGCCATTTTTATAAATTCCCGAGAAGTAACATTGAAAAGTATATATAAGTACTAGCTGAATGCCTGTACTTCGCTACGGAGTACATTCAAATAAAATTCAACGGTCAATGTATGCAATTAATGCCAAATATATATTATATAAAGTCGGACCTCTATTTAACGAAGTCGCTAAATCTCGAAAAAAAGTTCGCTATATAGAAAATTCGTTAAATAGAGATTAATCTTTTAAAATACTTTAACCTACTTTAAATACTATAATTTGCTTGTAATGGATCTTCAATGTGCCTTCGCAAATTAAAGAACATTTCTCAGTTATGAAAGACCCAGATATCAGAACATTTTTATCTCGCATTGTGTGTATCCACTTCAAAACTGCCTCATCCACATCTTCATAGACACGTGTTTTTAAACATTTTGAACAATAATTCGATGAATCATAATCATATATCTAATCACGATTTTTTTATTATCGTTGATAAGCTGTTTGGGGGAATACCAAATTTTAAAGCAATACCGTTTATCTTTGCACGTTTATCCAATTCATGAAGAATTAAATTTTTTTCTTTGATGCTCAAGTACTTTCGCTTTGACATTTTCCAGCTACAAGAACCGAAATAACCAGAACAACTCTCATCAACAATCTAGAAAGCGGGAGACTAGTTTAAGGACATGGTAAAAGCCTTTCAAGGTCATTGATCACCATAAAATGTGTTAAAAGAAAGAATAAGTTTGAAGCGTTCAGAAATATTTTGAGAAATATGGAGAAAATAATATTGGAACACAAGAAAACGTTCGCTAAATAGAGAATGCACTTCGTTATTTGGAGGTTATTTTAAGAAATTTGCAAGATGTTCTTGGTTCCAAGGAAAAGTTCGCTAAATAGAGAAATTCGCAAAATAGAGGTTCGTTAAATGGAGGTTCGACTGTATATACATATATATTTATAATAAATACAACGATAAATGTATGCACTTGATGTAAAAAAACAAAAATATATTTATAAAACAATTGTAACTTATTTTTATAAACAAAATGTAGAGGAAAATATTCAAATTAAATCTAATAGAACATACAAAAGAATATAGTACAGTTTGAGGAACATTTCTTTTACTGTATTTTAATATATTTTTGGATAATGTCCAATCGTCTGTTGCATTATCAAGAAAAAAAATATTTTTTGTCTATTTTTTTGTTATGCACGTGACGATAAATTTATTTAAAGTTCCAGAAAAAGAAATCACGGGATCGGCATTTAATAAATTAAATTCTAAAAATTAATCTTTAAAAATTCCCCCAAAACCAGAAAATGAAGCTAAAGATTCGAAAGAGATCTCATTTTAAAGGAATTTTTAGGATCTTTCTCGTGATATAAATTTTATAACCCTCAAATTATTATTTTAAATGCAAGCTTTAAAAAATTTACAAAAACAGCTTAAAAATTTAATTTTAAAATCTAAGGAATTTTTGAAAAATCTTTCTTAGTGCACCCCTACACTATAAGAAGAATAGCCATGCAAAATTTCAGCCCTTAAGGTCCAGCGGTTTAGTTTGTGCGTTGTATGTCAGTGAGTCAGTTACGGAACTGATTTATATATATACTAGCTGAAAACCCGCGCTTCGCTACGGAGTACATTCAAATTAAATACAACGGTCAATGTATACAATTGATGTAAAATATATATCTATCTATATATATATATTTATAAAAAAAATCGTAAGGGATATGCATTTTTTTTTGGATAATATCCAATCGTCTGCTGCATTAGAAAGAGAAAAATATTTTGTCTATTTAGTTGTTACGCACGTGATGATAAATTTATTGAAAGTACCAGAGAAAGAAATCACGTGATCAGCATTTAATAAATTAAATTCTAAAAATTAATATTTAAAAAATTCACCAAAAATCAGGAAATGGAGGTAAAAATTCGAAAAAAATTTCATTTTGAAGGAATTTTTATGATCTTTCTCGTGATATAAATTTTATAACCGTCAATGTATTATTTTAAATGCAAACGTAAAAAAAGTTTAAAAAACAGCTTAAAAATTTAATTTAAAAGAATCTTAGAAGAATTTTTGAAAAATCTTTCTTAGTGCACCCCTACACTATTAGAAGAATCGCCATGCAAAATTTCAGCCCTTTAGGTCCAGCGGTTTGGTCTGTGCGTTGTATGTCAGTCAGTCAGTCAGTCAGTGAATGAATGAGTCAGTTACGGAACTGTTTTATATATATAGATTGCAGTATAAGGACACTCTAGCATGAAGCTACTGCAAATATTCTGTCAAAAACGGCAACTGTTTATCGACCAAACGCTGACAAATACATCCCTTTTGTGCGGCCGATAAATAGACTGATCGCACGCTAGAAGAGAATCGCATCAAAACTTTTCTCTCCTATTCTCTTCCGCAGTTTACCAGCGTATTATATTTGATTTTCTATCGCTCTGTGTTTGTTTTCCTGTCATTGATTCCAAATGCTTTCGGATCTTTATCTTGGCAGTCTCTCTTTCCATCTGCTTTATCTTCATTTGTTCTTCGATTGATGTGCCTTGATTCTTTCGCCTCAGTGGGCAATTCGGTACGAAATTGGATTTATGTCCAAGGAGAAACAGTTCGGCAATTACAGATATTAAGGAGTGTTTTTTTGTTTTTTTTTACCCTTCTAATTTCCAGGGTTTTGCTTTCCAGTAGGGTAACAAATAGAGATGGAGGTTTTTCTTTTGTGTTCTGATACGAAGGAGAAAGTAATGTGGTACATGGTTAGGAACACTCACGGAATAAAAGTGAGTCTAGTATCCCTGAAACTAAGGGAATAAAGAGTGTGTGTTTTTCCTAGCTTTATAAACAGACTAGCTGAAAACACGCACTTCGCTACGGAATACATTCAAATTAAATACAACGGTCAATGTATGCAATTAATGCCAAAAGAAAAACAAATATATTTATAATAAATACTACCATCAATGTACGCAATTGATGTAAAAATACAAAAAAATACAGTTGAACCCCCATATATCGAACTTCCACATATCGAAATTTTCTATATATCGAACTCTTAGCAAATCTCCATGTTCATTACATAGAAATATTGTTTCTATATATCGAAAAAATCTCTATATATCGAAATTTTTTTCACGACATATAGGGAGATTTTATTCCACTTTAGAATAAAATCTCCCAATTTTTGGCATTTGAAACAATACGTCGTGGACTTCAATTCTTGGAAAATGTCCCTGATTAAGTTTTTAGTGGACTGAATAAATACGAACATTTCTTTGAACTTTCCGCAAAACTGGCTGTTCAGCAAGATATTCGCTGTTTTCTTTTAAAGAATGTAACTGTGATCATTGTAACCACTGTCTGGATTATTGTTTTTTTAAAGGTATGTAGTACTCAATAAATCCTTCATATTAATTCATTTTTTAGTTATTAACTTTCATTTAATGTGATTCGCATATAAATTGGAAATAGTTTCGTATACAAAAATTAGCTTTAATTTTAATGTTTTAGGAGAATTATGATAAAACTAAGATTAATTCTATATATCGAAATTTCTATATATCTAATTTTTTTTCGGCAATTTGCTACTTCGATATAGGGAGGTTCGACTGTATATATTTATAAAAAAATCGTAAGGGATATTTTTAGACAAAATAATGTTGAAGAAAATATTCAAATTATATAGAATATAGAATTATATATAAGAAAATATTCAGTTAATATAGTCCAGGTTGAGGAACATTTCTTTTACTGTATTTAAATATTTTTTTGGATAATTTCCAATCGTCTGCCGCATTAGCAAGAAAAAAAATATTTTTTGTCTATTTCGTTGTTACGCACATGACGATAAAGTTATTGAAAGTACCAGAAAAAAAAATCATGTGATCAGAATTTAATAAATTCTAAAAATCTTTAAAAATTCACCAAAAATCAGAAAATGAAGGTAAAGATTCGAAAACGATTTCATTTTACAGTAAATTTTATGATCTTTCTTGTGATATAAATTTCATAAAACTCAGATTATTATTTTAAATGCAAACGTAAAATAAGTTACAAAAATAGCTTAAAAATGTAATTTTAAAAAAAATCTAAGATGAATTTTTCAAAAACCTTTCTTAGTGCACACCTACACTATAAGAAGAATCGCCATGCAAAATTTCAGCCCTTTAGGTCCAGCGGTTTGGTCTGTGCGTTGTATGTCAGTGAGTCAGTTAATTACGGAACATTTTTATATATATAGATAGAAAACAGGTCTGGATAATTGTTCACAATTTGTTGTTCTCAAAAAGATTTTCAGAACTGTTGTTGTAATATAAAATAAACATTCACATATGGTGTACAATATGTGGATAACAGTGTAATCGAATTTCCCCCTCGAGTACACATGCATAAGGATGTATACATTTTTACAAGTATATGTACTTCCACACTCGCATATTAACATACATATACTGGAATTTATACGCAAGATACATAAATAACAATATGTAAATATGTGTGCTATATATACAACCATGTTATATATCGGGTGGGCAAAAAGTCCGTAAAAACTTTAAAAATTCATAAACTGGAAAAATAACCAAAATAAAAGTTTGCAGGGTTATCATCGCTAGGTCACGAGATTTTTTTAAGACAGGAAAAAAGAAATTCAATAAAACAGCCGACAGGGGACGCTGACGTACACAAGTCAACGGGTGTATCATCCCGGGTGTATCTATCTGATCCATCCAATCTTTTGGAACTGAAAGATTCGATCCGCCGAGAGGGGTCATGCATATATTCGGACTTGCTGCACTCTGCCATTGCTGGATTTGAGACTCGCCTGCAATGTATTATTTTATGTGTTGAGGGTCATGTGGAACACCTACTGCTGTAATAAACGATTTAGAAGCATTCTTTTCGTTATTTGCCTATCTTTTCTTTGAATTGTGTACGCCAGCGCCACCTGTCGGCTCTTTTGAGTTATTTTTCTTGTCTTAAAAAAAATCCCGTCACCTAGCGATGCTAATCCTGCAAACGTTTTTTCATTTTGGCTATTTTTCTGGTTTTTATGAATTTTTAAAGTTTTTACGGATTTTTTTACCACCCGGTGTATGTAATTGTAATGCCATAAAGAGTGATTAAACTAGTTGAATTGACTTAAATTTATTATAAAAACTAAAAAAATTATGGGTTGTCAAATAATAGTTAACGAAAAAATACCAATAAATAACGGGAAAATATCATATTTTGATTATTTTACTTAAAAACAATATATTAATATTTTAAAAAAAAATTTCTTAAATAAAAATTTTATAACTTTATCTTAAAATATCCATTTTGAAGTCTTTTGCGGAACTTCAAAATATTTTATTATATGAATAAGTCTTTTCTATTCTAATTTTTAAAGGCAACTTTTGCCGGATACAGCTAATCTCTATGTAAAAATAAAATATTTTCGTTCCACCCTAGTATACATGCTTGTATATTTGGAACATATATACACAAGTTCTTAACGAACACGAACACACGCACACGCACGCACACATATGCCCACACACACATTTATATATGTATCATACTAACAAAGTTTTCACATGAGCATATATGCGTGCCAAGTGCCTAAATATTGAAATAAGGCATGCATATATATTTTTAACCATGTTTTTATTAACTCGCTTTCTTGTTTGTTTATGTGTGTGTGTTTGTCCAGTACAAATCTTGCAATCGATTTTTAACTAACTTCCCGACTAGCTAGACATTTGAAACTTTTAGAATAGCCCAGAACACGATGACAGTGTATTATTTTTATAATTTTAGCCATCTTTAAGCAGAATTGAATCATTTTCAGTTAATTTTGTTTTGTAGACTGGTGCTGCCATCTATCGACCGGGACGGGAACGAAAAGTTAAACGCAAGTTAACTTCCAATTAACTCCCTTTTCTTTCAAGTTGATGGGATAATTCATCAAAACAATTTTTAAAAAGTATTTATTATTACATAGAATTGTCAAGTTTATATGATTAAACAGAAAATTTAAAACATGGTATGTAAAAAGTTATTTTTATCTTGTAATCTATATATATATAAAACAGTTCCGTATCTGACTCATTCATTCATTCACTGACTGACTGACATACAACACACAGAGCAAACCGCTGGACCTAAAGGGCTGAAATTTTGCATGGCGATTCTTCTAATAGTGTAGGGGTGCACTAAGAAAGATTTTTCAAAAATTCTTCTTAGATTTTTTTTAATTAAATTTTTAAGCTGTTTTTGTAACTTTTTTTACGTTTGCATTTAAAATAATACATTGAGGGTTATAAAATTTATATCACGAGAAAGATCATAAAAATTCCTTCAAAATGAAATTATTTCGAATTTTTACCTCTATTCCCTTGTTTTTGGTGAATTTTTAAAGATTAATTTTTCCAATTTAATTTTATCAATGCTGATCACGTGATTTCTTTTTCTGGTACTTTCAATAAATGTATCGTCACGTGCGTAACAACTAAATAGACAAAAAAAATACTTTTTCTCTTTCTAATGCAGCAGACGATTGGATATTATCCAAAAAAAATGCATATCCCTTACGATTTTTTTATAAATATATATATATATATATATATATATAGATAGATATATATTTTACATCAATTGTATACATTGATCATCGCATTTATTATAAATATATATTTATTTTTTGGCATAAATTGCATGCGTTGACCGTTGTATTTAATTTGAATGTACTCCGTAGCGAAGCGCGGGTTTTCAGCTAGTTAGCACATAAACAATCGCATGTTCTGCACATAAATACTCATGCAAAGAACATTAAATTCTGCACATTCCCACTTATAAAACACGCACGTATATTTGCGCTTTTTCCCACACAATTTTAATACATAATTTGAAATTATAAATTATGGTTATTATAAATACTGGATAAAAAACCTTTTTAAGGGGGCCAAGACACAAAATTGTTAAAATTTTCGAAAATTTTATTGCATTAAAAATTTCTGTGTTCTTTTACGCTTAAAATGACGTTTAAATCATGTTTCTATCTTAATTAGAACAGGAGAAGTTTTTTTTTTTTTTTTGCAACATTCTAATAGCAGCCAATCGTTGTTTATACCTGTAATTGCGTTTCTCTGCATGTTGTGTTTTTCCCCATGTCTCGTCTTTAAATTGTTATAAGTGAAGAACCGTTATAGATAAATGGTTGAAACTTGGAATATGTCTTTTCAACTATTTTACTTTAATTGTGATTCAGCAAATTTGAAAAAGAATTTTCTTTTGTAACATGTTTTTAAAAAATCATATTTTCATCTTTTTTTTTGTAATTTTTAATATAAATATTTTAAATTTTTTTAAAATTAATATTTAAAAAAATTCTGAATAAAAATTAAAACTTATATATTTCTGTTCAATTAAATGAAAAATAATTGAAATCCGACAAATATTTCGAGTTATAACAATTTTAAATTACCCCACTTTTTTTAAAATTTAAAAATTTTTTTAAACATTTTGAAGTTTTACGAAGTGATTTTTGTTTACAAATTATATGGTTAGCCATCACAAAAAAATATTCAAAATTTTAACTCAATAAATACAAAATTTTTTTAAATATGTCCTGGACCCCCCCTTAATTACAGACTGATTATTATAGCTAAAATTCAGAAATCCATAGCATTTAATATAAACCGTTCCCGAATAGAAATAATCCTGAAAAAGAGATATTCATTTATAAAAAAAAAGGATTGTTTACACATCTCAGTTTCTGAACAGGGACCTCTTCAACAAATTCAGCCGTATCAGTAACGACAGCTTATTTCCTATCTCAGTTTTTAAAAGCTACTTGAATTAGCGCCCGAAAAATAAAAGGTTGTGTATATAGTTCAGTCATACGCACAGGCCCGCCTTTATTCCTGGTCGATAGGGATAGATGAAATGGAGTAGAAAATTTAGAGATTTCGATGCGACTCTCCAGACTGTAGGGCTTTTGTCTCCTTTGATATAGTGAAGCTGATAAGGAAGTATATTTATTTTATTAAACTTGTATCGATGCAGCGAACAGAAATTTTCTATAATATTCTTATGCTTTTGCAGACGATAAGATAATGGATTGTAAATACGGTTATGGATATGTTAGTATTCTTAGGGGTAGCTGATGCTATTTGTACACTAAAAACCTCGTTTATCCGGATCTCCTGATAATCGGGATCAGGTTTATAGCCATTTTTATTTAAAGGGGAGTGGTCACTTTTACGTACCTTTTTAAAAGTATCATTTTTAGATCTATGTTCGATTGTAAGTACTACTCATGATTTTAAATTGATTTAAATGAAATTTTTTGAGTAGCTGCCTATAATACTGTTTATTATATATACACAATATTTCAAGGTAATTCAAAAAATAAAATTGTTTTTTTATGCATAAAAAGGAAGATTTTTTTTAAAAATCGAACATTTTGCAGTGAACTACTGTGCGCATTCTGTCAAAATAAATTAAGGTACAGTAATAGTTTACTATATGTGATTACAATACTTAAGGCAACAAAATCCACCAATATTTTTGGACCTTAACATATTTTAATTTTTTAAAGAATTTTTTATCAGCTTTTACTCAGTCATTTTTGAAATTTCTAATTAAAAACAGCACTTAATAAATTTTTTAATATATTCTAGAATAATGTTGGTGAATATTGTTGCCTGAAGTATTGTAATCACATATAGAAAAACAATTATTAATGTACCTGAATAATTTATTTTGACAGAATGCGCACAGCAGTTGACTGCAAAATGCTCGATTTTAAAAAAAATAATCACTTTTTACGCATAAAAAGTAATTTTATTTTTTTAATTACCTTGAAATATTGCATATATAAAATAAACAGTATGTTAGGCAGTTACTCAAAAAATTTCATGTAAATCAAGCAAAAATCATGAGTAGTACATACAATCGAACATAGGTCTAAAAAAAAATTATTTAAAGATACTTAAGTGACCACTCCTCTTAATGTTGACATTAGATATCGATTTTTAACTATGATAGCAAGAACGTAACAACATGTAAGCAAAATATTCGCATTTTAGTTTGATTCAATGTACAGTTCCTGCATAGATTGTACAATAAATTATGGTAATAAAATGCTCTTTGTTGAGTTGAAGAAAGCTTTACTAGACTTACCAATTCTTTGCTAAGAAATGATGTGAAAAGTTATTTTTATTGTTTAAAACCCTTTGAGGGGCGCCGTTTTCATAGTGCAAGCGCTCAAATCTAGTCTTTTTTTCACTTGCATTGAATGTATTCTAGTTAAATGAGCAGACAAATAGCTAGTACCGCCATCTGTTATCAGTTTAAAGAAGTAAAATCATTTTTCAACCTTTAATTGGAAAATCTTTGAAGATTCTTTAGGTTAAAAACAATAGGGGAAAAAATCTGCACCGTGCAAATGGTGGAGGTTGTGACCCCTGATAGGTTTAATGTCTTGCAAACAATAGTATGTAATTTTCTTACAAAACAGGTTTTTATCGTAACAAACGGTAAGTCTGCTTAGTTAAGGATTTTGTTTTGCTTATTACCCATATTATCCGGATTTTCGATTATCCGGATTAGCCTATGGTTCCAGTTAGTCCGGATAAATGAGGTTTTACTGTACCTTCCAAGCAGGTTAATTTTCTTTTTCATTAAGTTTTATATATCGCGACTATGGCCGGACGCATTTGTAAATAGTTTAATTGTTCAATCATGGAACTTGCAGAGGAGAATATTTGTAAACTAGAAGGTAACCCGCCATTTTGACGTCATAATACTAATAATGACGTCATAATGGAAAAAGTATATGAAAGTTAAAAAATATCCCGAATTATCTAACAATATTGCATTTAATCCCCACCTTGTAAAAGCAAACCCTTTCATTATTTTTTTAGTTTTTCATGCGATTGGAGTAGTAGACTGCCATCCAGTTTTTTACAGCTATAAATACTTGAGCTACTTGATTCGTTCACATTCAAGCTTGTTTACTTTCAGAATTCATCGCAAAAGTATACAGATTTTTAAAAACTGCTAAATATACAGCTAAAAACATTCCAACTTTTTTTAGTTCTGAATGTTTTATAGAAAAATAGGCTGAAAAAACGTGATTTGATGGAGAAGATATTAGTTTTTAGGTAAGAAAAAATTCTGATCCACATCTGAAATTGAAATTAAGCCTAACCGGCTGTTTGTTTACTGATGGCTTCAATTGAAAGATGAGTACACCCCGGAAGTGTTATACAGAGACAACGGCTATTATATATATAATATCAGCTCATTAAAGCCCATAATAGAATATTAATTTGAGTCGCGCTAGATTTGTTCTGTAGAGTCGTCCTCCGACATACTGCTGTTGTAATGCATAGTAAATTTTGTTGCAATGCATTAAGGCTGCTAAGTACTAACCCTATTGGATTCACTCACCTGAATATTAACCTATTGAAAAAATTTGCCTACTAATGACAGCTCTATAAATGATAATCTAATAATAATTACAAGATAAAAAGAACTTTTTATATACCATGTTTTTAAATTTTCTGTTGAATCATATAAACTTGACAATTCTATGTATTAATAAATACTTTTTTAAAATTTGTTGGAATTATCCCATCAACTTAAAGAGAATGAAGTTAATTGGAAGTTAACTTGCGTTTAAATTTTCGTTCCCGTCCCGACCGATAGATGGCTGCACCAGGCTGCAAAACAAAATTAACTGAAAATGTGTTCAATCCTGCTTAACGATTGCTAAAAGTATCAAAAGAATGCATTGTCATCGTGTTCTGAGCTATTCTAAAAGTATCAAATGTCTAGCTAGTTGGGAAGTTAGATACAAATCAATTGCAAGATTTGTACTGGACAAACACACACAAACAAGAAATCGAGTTAATAAAAACATGGTAAAAATGGTATTTTCACATAGCCTGAAACTTTCTGCACCTTGCAACTAATTTATAAATTTTCCCCACCAAAGGAACTAATAAGCGTGCAAAACACACTATACCATATTTTCCCCCAGATTAATTTAAATTTTAAAGTATTTGCAATTTTTTTTAAAAAGAAAAAATGCGCCAAGGGGTAAAATTTATTTCTTTTATTACAGAGAACAGTTTTTAAAAAAATTTCCAATTCAAGTTGGCAACCTAGAACACATTTTCTCCATAGGTTAAGAAAAATCTATAATATCACTAAAATCTATTGAATTTATCTCTTTCAAATTTTGTATGATAACATACAATATATCACTTGACAATAATACAAAGAATGTTGCTTCTAAGAGTACTGAAATTGAGAATAACAAATAATATGTTATTAAAATTTTTGTTTTAAGTTTTCCACTAACAAATTTTTTATTTTTTCTAACTTAGAAGCAAAATTCTTCGTATTATTGTCAACTAATATATTTTATGTTACCATACCAAATTTAGAAGAGAAACTTTTCTAAAAATCTATTTAATTTATCTAACTGACATAATATCAAACATTTAACAAGTTTTTTAAAATAATTAAATTGCTACAATAAGCTAAATTTTTAACAATTCTTCCATTTCACTTTAAATATAAATTATAATGTATGTATTTACTGGTATATAAATATCTTGCATATATCTGTATTCTGCAATTAAATACATTTTCAAACTTTTCAGTAATTTTTTCTTTTTTTGTGTGTGTCGAGATGTTAGGTGTGCCCTTAAGCTCCTTTATAACCTTGTTTTGGTGTTTTACTTTCTCCTGCTATTGTTTCTATGCTTTACACAATATTGGGAGCTTGAAATTGCCTAGTGGTAGCTCTTCGATTTTCGGTACTGAGGGTGCTCGGATCGAATCCCGGCAAGAGCCATTAACCTCTTAACGATCGCATAATTCAAGAAAACGGTATGAAAAGTTCCTATTTTTAGGATTCCATTTATTTTTTTCCTCTCCCACATCTAGTTTTTAAAAAAATCCCCAATTACATTATAGTCTGGTGCTGCCATCTGGTATGTAAAATAAGAAATAAAAAAATTTCAGGTTTAATGAAATGGATTGTTTTTAAACTTTTTGGTGCGTAACTTTTAAACACTCCAGCCCGGGAATATCACGGGCACGAGAAATAGAAGGCAAAACCTCACCCCGTAATTTTTTTTTTACAGGAGTAAGAAGGAAGGGGTTAAATATTGTATAGGCCGGACATGGGCACGTTAAATCCGAGGACCGGAAAGTCCCACTATGGAGTGGGAGAGGGTACGATCCCCCCTAACGTCGTCCCTGGGGGTGATCGGTCAAAATTGAGGTGGCTATATCGGACTCAGACTCTTGTGGTACCATTATAAAACCGAATCTGCACACCTTAGCCAGCTAATCTATATGGACTTAGTCTGGAATATTTTCGACCACGGGGCATTAGAAACAACAACACTGCTATTTTTGCGCAAAGTATATTGAAACGTATTATTTAATATACATAAGTCCAGCTAAAATATTAATATCCATTTATTTGAGTAAAATCAGATTCATCAACCGTCACTGACAGCTGCAAATTCCTCAGCAATCTTGCAGCTGATACGGAAGTGTTTCCATTTTTGATCTTTAAATGGTGGAAAAAAAAAAAACTTTTTCAGCTGCGTTTCTCAAGGACTGTTTCTTTCATAATTTTTTCCCTCTATCAAATTATGACTAAATCCCTTCGAGACGGAAGACTTAATGAAAGAGTTCTTAAATTTTATTTAATAAAGTGTAAGACGTTACGTTTTCAAAGGGAACATGTTAGGAGGAAAGGAGGGAGAAAAAAATAACTAACTTTTCCAAAGCTCCATCCAATCTTTACTTCACTTCATCTTCAAGGCAGAATTAATCTGTTTCCTTTTTTTTTCATAAAAGAACGGAACTTTATTTGACAGACGCTTTATATCTCGAAAAATTTCTTTCATTTCATGATTCTTTTTAAGGAAATTAATGTTAATATTTTATGTGGGAAAGTTTAAAACTCGACTCAATTATGACATTCTGTGGTTTTCTTCTTTAAAAATCAGTAAATAGCAGTAAAGCAATTAGTTAATTTATTGCAGTAAAGAAAATAACACGAAAAATGAAATCAATCGGAATTCAGTTTTATAGTATAAAGTAGACCAATTGCGTCCTATTGTTTTATCTCCTATTTACAGGTTATAATTAGAAATATTTTATCCGTACATCATTTTATTAATACTTTTGTCATTTCGCGTTGGTTTAAGGTTGCTTTGTACTTAACCCTATTGGATTCACTAATCCCAATGTTATCTCGGTGTTAACCAGCCAGGTAATGGCTAGGGCGCTGGCATTCGGTTCAGATCCTGTGGATTAGAGTCCCACTGTTAGAATGGATTTTTGTAGCCGTTCGAAATCTGCTTTAAACTGTAGGTCCCGGTCTAATTAGCCCCCGTGTAACAAAGTTGACCGTAGCGCTCCAGACCAAAGCAAACCCAGTGTTAACCTATGGCGAAAATTTGTCTACTGTTTACAGCTAAATAAATGCTGATAATTCAATAGAAATGTTATAGTAAAACCTCGCTTATTCGGCCCTAGTTGATCCGGATCAGCTTTGTAGACTTTTTATTTAATGTTCAAATTAGATAATAATTTTAAACTATGGTAGCAAGAAAGTGACTACAAGTACGCTAAATATTCGCTTTTTAGCTTCTTTCAGTGTACATTAATTTTTCTTGCATAGATTGTACAGTAAATTATGGTAATAAAATGCTTTTTGTTGATTTTAAGAAAGTTTTACTAGACTTTCCAATTCTTCCTTAAAAAATGATGCGAAAAGTTATTTTTATATTTTTTCTAATGTCTCATAAACAATACTATGTAATTTTGTTACAAAACATAGTTTTTTATCGTAATAATAAACGATGAGTCTGCTTAGTTAAGGATTTTGTTTTGCTTATTATCCATATAACCCGAATTATACGGACTGCCTATGGTCTCAGTTAGTCCGGATAAACGGGTACTGTACTTTATTTACTGTACTTTCAGATAGCCTGAACTTTTCTGCACCTTGCAACAGGATTCATTTTTTTAAACTTCGCCCACCAAAGGAATTTAGGAGCGTTTAAAACACAATAGACCAGATAACCCCCCCCCAAATAATTTAAATTTTAAAATATGATTTGCATTAAAAAAATTTCCGCAGGTGTAAAATTTCTTCCTCTATTACGGAATAAAATTTAATTAAAATAATCTTTAAATGAAAGTTGACTATCCTTGGACACATTTTCTCCATAGGTTAACATTGGGGTGAACGAATCCAATAGGGTTAGTTCACAGTAGCATTGAAGGTATAACTGCTTAAAGTAGGTAAAATTAGCTGCATCAGATTTTAAAAAACAAGTGAAACAAGTTGGGGATTTGAAACGCTCACCATTTTCCAATTAAAACCACCAATTAACACTTTAAAATATTCACGATAAAACAACACTTGTAAAAGCTCAGTCTGCGAATTTTGAAAGCAAATTCAACTTTCGTTTCCCAAGGGTAGAATAATTAAAGCCTACACAGTAAGCCAAGGAAGACAAATTGAAGGTCAGGTAGCGTTTTGCATTTCCGCAACAGCGTAACTGAGTTGGGTGGAGTTGCCATCACCGGAAAGAAGAGAAGAAAGCATAGAGATGCGTAAACCATACAAATGGGCTGAAAATGCTGAACAAAATATAGAATCACATTTTTGCTGTAGTAGAATTGCAACATTCCCTTGGCGAAGTTTGATCTGATTTGGCTTACAAAATGGGTCGAGGAGCAATATAGGTGTTCTTCAAAGTAACTTCTGACAAAGAAAGCTGAATTAGCTTCTTAAGGTTACTGCCTAAGTTGGGAGCCAATTTTTTGAAAAAAAAATCAACTTTTAAGGCTTTTTTGGTCTTCTTATGGTAATATAGCTTTTAAAAAAATTAGCAAAAGCTTGCGTGTAAATACAATACTTTTTTACAAATTAGTCAATTTGAAGTAATTTTTAATGAAATTTAGCTAAAACGCCAATCACTCTGCACAATATTGTAATACTACAATCTTAATTTCCTTCTCACACAGGATACATATGACAGTTAACTTCGAAATGATCTACAATCTAAGAAATTTTAAAATGCAAAAATAATATAATTTTTTGTTCCAATGTGAAAATTTTCCCCCTATTCGTCATTCCTTTCCTTATAAAAACAGCCCCAAATAAAAACAAAACTATTTATTATACATCAATTATTGTAAGACATTTCATTAACAATAGCATCTAAAACATTTCCAGAAAATTTGATCCAATTATATACATTATGTGATAACATGATAATGGTAGAGATTTGTGCTAAAAATCATAATTCTGAGAAAAACGCATTTAAAGTTTTAAAAATCAATGTAAGAAGCTAGAAGCTGCATTTTACGGTAACTTCCGGTTCAATTTTGTAGCAGATGTTTTTTAAAATAGCTATAACTCTGCTGCTAATTGATGTAAAATGAAAATCAAAACGGTTTTGAAAAGAGAAAAGATTGGATTACACGATTCTTGCAAAAAAATAGACTAAAATAGTCAAAAATGACATTTCAACGTAGGCAATCTTCCTTTTTCTCGGGAAATTAGATTTATGACATATATTGTGAATATTACGTGGAGTTTCTAACCTCAAACATACTGTGCTTCCAATATCATCAAATTATTTTGGTTCTTGAATACTTACCTAACGACACTGTACTGTGCATAAATATTATGATTACTATATTTTCTAAACAGCATGTATCTTAGAGATTTAAAGCCACTGTTTACAAACCCAATTGGATTCGCTCACCTCAATGTTAACTTACAGAGGAAATTTGTCTACTATTAACAGCTACATAAATGCTGATAATCCAATAAAAATTATATTTTTTGGTAGCCTGAACATTTCTGCACCTTGCAACAGGATTCATTTTATAAATTTTGCCCATCAAAGAAATTGCTGAGCGTTTAAAACACACTACATCAGATTTTTTCCTCGAGTAATTTAAATTTTAAAATATTACCACGTCTTTATTAACTCTTTCTTGTTTGTTTATCCACTACAAATCTTGCAATCCATTTTTAACTAACTTCCCGACTAGCTAGACATTTGGAACTTTTAGAATAGCTCAGAACATGATGGCAATAATACTTTTAATAATTTTCAATACTTTTAGCCATCTTTAAGCAGAATTGAATTCATTTTCAGTTAATTTTGTTTAGCATGGAAAGTTAGTTCGAAATAAAATCCGCAAGGTGGCGCTTCGACCGAATTGAATCCTTGCACTTTTGCGTAACGGCGTTTGACGATTTTTAAAACAGAATACATGTGAATTTAGTTTGTTTACAAAAATATCCTGCAAAAAAAAAATTTAAAGTTATAAAAGTTAGCAGTTTATAAAGTTTGTGGATAGTGGAAACGACTAAAAAGTGATTAAAATTATATAAAAGAAAGTGAAAAACGTGGTATATAAAAATTTCTTTTTATCGTGCAATTATTTACATTTATTTTTTAAAACTAAATTTCTCAAGGTGTAGAATTTTTTTTTGTATTAAGGAGCACAATTTTTAAAAAGAATCTTTAAATCCAAGTCGGCAAGCCTTGGACAAATTTTCTTCATCGTTTAACATTGATGTGAGCGAATCCAATACGGTTCGTACACGGCAGCCTTAATGCCATTACAGTGGAATCTCGATCGATCGTTTTCGGATCCATCGTTTTTCCGTATGTGTCGGTCATTTTATCCAGTCCCGACGATCATATTGCTTTGTTATGTTTCCACATCTATCGTTTTACCGCATTTATCGTTCATTTCAATCGGTCGCTTGAAAAACGATAGATCGAGATTCCACTGTATATAAATAATATATGTTATTACAACTTGCTGAAATTGAAGTGAAGAAATATATATTACATTTTGAATAAAGAAAAACATTTTACTAGCCGTGCAATTCTTATCATTCAGAAATAGTTTTTCCCACTCTCGGACAATCTTTTCAATTCGGTTTCATTTTACGTTACTTTCAGATCCGAAGTAAATTGTTTCTATCATTAATCAAGTCACCATCAAGAGTTTTCGGTCGCAAAAAAGAAATTGGGCCATTAATTATACCTAATTCAGAATGAGGCAGTATGGACATTTTGATTTGCCGATGGGGATTTATTGAAACGATGAGAAATTGGTACTTTAACGTTCATAAAATTGGTATCTGTAAGGTAAATGCGCTAGAATGTCAGTTATACGGTTTCTCGCAAAAAGAAAAGTATAATTGAAAATAATGTATAAATGAAATTGGGCTAACTAAAGATATGTTGAGGTTTTTTTTTTTTGTATGTGCAAGTAAAACCATGCGGAAGTAACCTAATAGGAGTGGTTTCTCGTTAAAAAAAATGCTTAAATAAAATAACTAATTATTGAAATAATGTATTAATGCGCAAACTGAAAGTTGATGTGCCATTATCAATTACCGTATTTTTCATTCCATAAGACTGATCTTTTTACATAACCTCCAATTTTAAGTCTATTTTTTTTTCTTTTGGTCCTAAAGTAACATTAAAATAAAATGAATAGTTTAATATATATATATGGGATAATATTACTACCTATAATCGCCCATTCTGTACTTCATCTCTGTCCTGGTAACCCGTCCTTCTTGTCTTGGCGTAAAAGCTTCGTCTTCCCGCATACTAACTTCCTCCGCCAATTCTGGCAACCTCTCTGACCTCATTCTATTTTGGCGCTCTTTGCGAGAGACGCTGGACTGGCTCGAAGCGAGTAAGATGTGTTGCTTTACTGTTTAATAAATTAGTTTGTTCCTGAAGCTGATTTTATTATTTTCCGACCACGATGTAAGCTACGATTTCATGAGATGTCCATCCGGACATCTCATATATATATATATATATATATATGACAGAATGTACTTCGCGCCCTTCACTTAATCATCAATTCACTAATTTTAATCCGAATGTTGCAGTCCATGGTACGATGGGGATATAACTCATACTTGATTAGTCTTTAGCAATGTAGTCATCTAGGCTCGAATAACACAAATACCAGTCCGTTAACTTTTCGAAACATATTTATGAAATCCACATAAAATTTCTCAACTCCATTTTTAATGCTATCGTTTCGATAACTAACTCATAATGCCTAAATGTCTATGAATTTAAAATCCCTACTTCGCTCATCTCCATGTACTCCGTCCCTACCCAATTATCTTAGCCCGCCGCAGCGGCATCTTCACTCTTTGGAATCTCACTTGTCACTAACTCTATTCTTTGTTCCCAAGCACGCCTAAAAGAAATCTTTTTATCTTGCATCGACTGTTCTCGAACTCTCTTTGCCTAGTCTGTAGTATTTTCGCGCCAACAAAAATGATGAGCTTGCAGGAATGCCCACGTGAAACCCAGTCGAACTCTGTAAATAACTTTTCACTCCTCGTGAATTCACAAAGATCATAATCCCTGTGATTTTATAGACAAGAGCTGTCATTTATCGATTAATTAAAACCCTACTTTTATGTGCAAAAACCCTATTTTATGATTTAATCCAGTTTTCTTTCGAAACCCCCACTCTTTTTATTCCATTAAGTTATTCCAGCCCTTTTATAAACCATATATATATATATATATATATATATATATATATATATATATATATATATATATATATATATATATATATATATATATATAAAAAATAAAAAAAAAATGTGTGTGTTTATTAAGCAAGGAATTGAAAATATCTTTATATACAAAATGCAAATTATTCTTTTCCAAAAATCTGAGTTACGTTTTATCATCAGAAAAATATTTTAATGAAAATTACTAAAATAAATTGATGCTTAAAATGAAAGCTGTGTTATTAGTTTTCAAATTAATGAAATTAATATATAATGACCGAAATAAATAATTAATGCATAAACTGAAAGGTGATAAAGCCCTAACTTGTAAACTTTTTTATATATATAAATTTTTAAAATGTGTCAAGGTTTTTTGAGACACCCTGTATATTTTTGCTTTTAGCTTCCCTTTGGCATTCTTTGATGAAAATATAAATTTTTTTTAAGAGTTGATTTTATTGCACTGAGATTAACTTTCATGTAAATGTCGTTTACTAAATCCAAAGTTCTTCAAATTAACATTACATTACTTATATTTCACTGAAAGAAGTGTTTGCAAAACGAGTAATCTAGCATTATAGCTTTATGCACTTTCTACTGTTATTGCCTTACGCATTCTAGCACTGAATTCCGTTTCTTACTTCCAAGAACCTACGTGTTTCTATTTCTACTTCAGATTCATTTTTACATTACTTCTCACTCAGGAGTCCCGTTTCTTTCATTAATCATACCGTTTCAAGTTTTCGATTTTCGGAGAGAACTTCGAACATTAATTATATCAAAATTTCAAAATGAACCCGCAGTTGACAATTGTGTTCTATCAATGCTCTTTTACTGGTGCCTTTCTTTCTTTGATAATATACACAGGGGGGAAATATCGAATCCGTATCGGTTTCCCCCCAACAAAGAGGAACGTCAGGAGTGCGGTTGAATGCTATCGATATTTTATGGGAATCGATATGTACATAGGAAAAGGATTACTTTCAGGAGCCCTTCGATGGCCTGTTATTGACGCTGTTTTACACATCTATTATGAAGGATTATTATCTGAGCAAGAGAAGGAGGAATTATCCTTCAGTGTGGGTATTGATGCACTATGTGGATCGATGCTTATGACTGTTTTCTTTTTTTCTATTTTGGGGGTGACGAGGGGCGATGACGGATAGTCCAAACGTAAGATCAACGGATTAAAATACAGTCTAAAATGTTATTTCGTATCCTTCAAGGTATAAATTTAATACATAGAGATCAAGGTGGTAAGCAGCTTAATTCGCAATGTCTGTTTTACTTAAAATATTTGAATACATTTCGCTGACTAGAAACCCATATATAAATTTTATAGTTATGTGTATTTTCTTACTTAAAATGTTTTATATTGAGTCTCAAATTTTTTGAGAATTTTACACAAATATTACAAATATTAATATTTTTCGATTTAATGTTTATATACTAATTTTAAATGTAGATTAACAATTTAGGCCGAAAATATCTTTTTCCATTCAGGAATGCAAATCAGTTATTGTAAAAAAAAAGCAAATTCGGCCATTTTATAAAATAGTTTTGGCCTTGTTGAGGTCTGATTTGGCTTAACTCGGTGGTCAAAAATGGTCCAGTGTTACAAAATACACCGATCTAGCGTATGTTATAGTACAAATTTTCATGAGAACAAAAGGGTTAGTAACCAAATCCCTTAAGAGGACAGTGGACCTTCAAACCAAACTTTTTTTGTTTTGAATGGATTTTCTTGAAATTTGAATGTGATTAGTACCATAGATGTAAAAGTGGTTAAAATTTAAACATGAAATATTAATTTATGAATTATATCCAAAATTGACCTAATTAAAAATGGTCCATGCGCATTTCTTTTGTATATAATATGGGAGATTTTATTTACAGTATACCTTATAGAACTGACAATGAAACGTATTGCTTATTTTTAAGTATTCATTAAAAATATAAAGAGAGAAAATAATAGTGAAAACACCCTTTTTATTACGCAAAATACCTATAAATCATCTTTATTTCAAGTACAAAATTTAGAAATTCTGAGCTACGAAGCATATTTTTTTTCAATAAGATTTATTTGATATACTAGGGGCTTTGCCCCTAGGCTCGCTACGCTCGCTCCTCTGGTGAATCAAGTGAATGAATGACTTAATAGTTGTTTACAGCGATTGAGTCATTCATTTGTTTACAGTTGAAGCTTCCCCCCCCTCCCGGCGAAATGGATGAAACCCGCCTATGGGTGAAAAATTGGATCTTTCATGTCCTTCTGCAAAGGAAGCGAATGAGAAGATTTTTTTTAAGTATTTCTTTAAAATTCAATTAAAAATCGAAATTTTAATATAGACTTGAAATGAAGTTTATATGAATTAGAAAGCTTTCATCTTCCAGTTGATATAAATATTTTCATTGTAACATAAGTCTGAGAGAATCGAATTTATATATCTCGAAACGCATAAATTTTTCCAAAAAGTGGGTTTTCAATTTCAATAAAAATATCAGTCTGTTTTAAATTATTTTTAAACAAATGAGGTCTTGTTTGAAGGAGAAATGTCTGTAGTCTTAGATTGTAAACAAAAAAAAATTCTACGATCCTTTTTTCGCGAGTTATCGTAATCTGAACATGAAAAAGTCAATATTTTCCCACAAAACATAAAATAAAAAAAAAACTTAAAGTCCGACGAATATGAGACATGTCTTACTTTCTTCCCCACATTGTTCTGCATCGATTGGTATCGGTCTCGACCCCATACCCCCAGCGGTTTCGGAGGAGATAACGTGACAAGCTTTTGACAGCGGCGTTGCCGGCTGCGGCAGCGCCTGTTACTTTTTTTTCAAATAGAGAGACAGTTAAGTATATAAAACTTAAATTTCAAAGCAATACGATGATTAGAAATGCGCCTGGAGCAGTTTGAATACTCGTATTACATGAAAATTTTTATTTTGAGAAAAACACGCTTAAAGTTATTGCTCTTAGTAACCACATAATATCAAAATTAAATACAAATGCCTATAACTAGGAAGGTAATCGCAGAAATTAAAAATTCTTTTTGCAACACATTCCTACTCGTCCGTAGTTTCACAATTCAATAAAATAAAAAAATCGAATTGTTGAATAAATTTCATTTTTGAAAGTCCACTGTCCCCTTAAGTTGAAAATATGGTGCCGTGAGGTTTTAGAATGCAGCAACTGATCTATTTTCATGGACACCCTTTTCTGAAATGCGTTTTAGCATGTCTAATAGAACATTCGTCAGTATTTAAATTGGCTATTATTTTTAAGAAGACAAAGAAATTAAAAAAAATGGTTTCTGTGAGCAAACAGCTTTTAGATCCACGCAAATCCCGAGTAATAGTAATGATTTGCAAAAATTATTTTATTTAACCTTTGGAAGGAAATGTACTACAGTCGAATCCGTTATAACGAACTTCAAGGGACCAATGGTTTTGTTCGCTATATACAGTGGATCGCTATATCCGAACCATTAAGAAAAATGTTAGAGTTCACAAAATTGATAACTCATTAGTTACTATGTATATTCAAAAATTTACTGAAAGATTTATAAAATCTATTAAAAATGATCATTAATATATTAAAATAGATTACATTAAACTGACACAATACTAATTAAATTAACTAAAAATGAAGACAAATGGGAAGTAAATTAATTTTATCCTAAATTGTTGCTCACTGTTTTGATACAGAAATAATGAGTAATCTCCTGCTGACGTGATGCCAATTTCAAAAACATTATGAATTTCTTTGTGCAATACATCAAATGACTCAACACTTTCTTCCACTGTTTGTGTAGACAAAAACTTATTAATTGCACTCATCGCTGCTGTAGCATCTGAGATGGTGGAGATTTCGCCATTTATGTGCTCCTCTTCATCACCACCGGCAGCAGAACCTTCGATTTCAGAATAATTCATTTTAATTTCTTCCACAATATCTTCATCAGTCGGATTTTTACATGTAATGACTTCATTATCAAATGTTTCGAGCAATTTCCCGCCACAATCTGAGAATGATGAAATTTTGTGTTTTTCTATCCACATCGCGATAGGTATATGTTCATAAGAATCTTCTTCAAGATTCTTTGCTTTTTCAACATTAGTTGTACCTTCAACATTCTTCAGGAAACGGTGGACATTAAAATTTACTTTTTTACTTTTCATCATAAAGATACGAAATTTTGTACATATACATTTCACTATAAATAAATAGAATACCTTAAAAGAAATTTCCAATCTCATAATTTTAAGATTTTTTAAAAAATTTGAAATTTATAAGCAAAATTTTAAAATGCTCCTTGCTACTTAATTTTTGAGATATTTCCTCGATTTTGCATTTTAATCGCTTTAAACTGTATAAAAAAACAAATCTGGGTATCAATTATTTAATCCCTTGAATAGTTGAATTTTGAGTTAAATTTTCATCAAAATTTTGTCTTTTAAAAAGTTATAAATCAAATTTAATTACCTTTAATGAAGTCGAATTGTAAATTGCATACCCAGTTTTTTTGTAAAGAGCATCAGGATCCTTCCTTATCAATTTCATGAATTTTGAACAAAGATTAAGTAGCATGGAACATTTAAAAAAATCTAAAAACCTTGAAAAATCAGTTTTGAGAAAAACAGGATTAAAATTTATTACTACACTTACCCATTATAAATTACTTTGTAGAAGCTTCATAAATGATTTTTTACTTGACAAAAATTATTTTGGTGCTAATAATCTACAGAAATATATATATTTTTTACAGTAACACAATCAGTATTACAATGACGAGATTTGCTCAAATAAAGGTCCACCGTTCCCTTAAAAAGTTTAAAAAAAAACCAGATGTCGACTGAAAAAATGTTCGTTATAGCCGATTCTTAGGATTTCGGAGGTTCGCTATAAAAGGATAAATTAGTATTAAATACAATAAGAAAACGGCGGGACTAGAATTTTCGTTCGTAATATCCGGGAGTTCGTTATATACCAGGTTCGCTATAACCGGGTTCGACTGTATTAGAAATACCCATGTCATCACAGGAAGTCAATTTTATTTTTCCCTTACATAACATAAACATTTACCATATTTTACAATAAATTAGTGACTTACCGTAAAATCTCGACTATAATACGCATACGAGTATAATACGCATGCTTGATTTTGTGCAAAATTACCGGAAATAATTAAAATTCGACTATAATACGCACCCATAACTTTTCAATATATTTAAAAATTGCACAAATATTTATTAACAGAAATAAAATTTGTAATAAAAAGAAACGAAAACGTCAAATTCGGTAGAAAAATAAATTTTTAATTCAAAACAAACAATACTGTCAAATTATCAGTCTTAATCACTTTCACTAGAATACAACTCGTCTACTGTTGTTGCGTCCATGTCATAATTATTGGCGCCGTCGAAATATATATCGTCATCCTCATTTGATGACACCTGCCCATCCTTCCATAATGTCGTTTTCACTGCCGTCTCACGTTTAACAATTGATAATTTTTCTTTAACTATAAACTACGGAAATAAAATGTCCTGTTTCGTAGATTTTACCGTTAATACAGACTACATTCAACCCATATAGATATGCGTGTGTGTTCATGCATGCATGCATTCATTCATTCTTGGGCCCGTATTGTTGGGTTGCATTTTATCCCATAACGTACGGAAAATGTTAAATACATCCGTGGCCGGATATGGGCGAGTTAAATCATCGGACTCTAGTGTCCCTCGATGAGGTCAGAGAGGGTGGGAGAGGATACGATCCCCCAGATATCAACCCAGGGTTTGATCGGTCCAAAATTAAGGTGGTTCCTGCTTCACCAAACTCCGACCTTTTGTGGTGTTGTCATAAAATTTCACAGCCCTCAGCCCGCTAGTTTATATGGACCGGGTCTGGATCACTTCCGGCCAGGGGCATTAGAATATACAAAAACACAGTAAAATAAAAGTTTTTGAATTAATATCCGAGGAAATATCTTACAAAAATAAAATTCCAGGAATGTCCTGGATCAAATGAAAGGGATAAACTTCTTTTAAAGTAAAGTCAGAAATTTATGCTGAATCATTTTCTACAAATGGAAAAATTATGGATTAATAATGACGGATATCGAAAACTATTATCTATTTATATGTATAGCGGCTATGTCTTGTGGAGACATTCATAATAATTGAGAAACTTTTCCTAAATTACTGCTGTATGCGCTTGAGATAAACATTATATTTGAACCCTAAACTACATGAAATTACTTGAAACTAAGCAGACTTTTAAACAATCATTTGTTTTTACACCAGATCCACGAGTTGCATTTTCTTAGATATTTCTTAAAAGAGCATAAAAGAATCTATACAAATATTGGATTGGACCGCAAACTTTGCTTTTTATCTTAACTATTTCCAACTCACAGAGAAAAAGCTATTTTTCATCCCTGAAGTCCTAAATTATTTTTGAACTCCTAAACTTTGTGTGGATTAATGACCTGAAGTTATCGGCATGCATTGCGACCAGACTATTGGTTTTATTTTTGGAATATATGTCCTTTTTGCGTCTTATGTGGATGTTATTTAATGTCTTTCCTTCCGTCAGCTCTCGGCCATTAATCAAAACACTATTTCATACTTTAAAGAAATCTCCTCGTTTCAGTATCGACAAACCTAAGATCTAACTTATATTTATGGTTTTGGACTATGATCTATCGATAAACTAAGGTTTTTCGATCGAAAACAGCACTTTCATTAATAACGTAGTCAGGTTTGTAGCTTTATTAAGCCATTCTGCACACGGAGCAACTCAAAAGAAACTGATAACTGACTCAAATCACAAACAACTGGAGCAACTGGTTACAAACCCGTCGGACGGGTTTGTAACCAGTTGCGTCGTGTGCGTGGCTCCATTAAATTACATGGGTTGCGACTCATCACGGACTGGTTTGTGATTTGAGTCAGTTATCAGTTTCTTTTGAGTTGCTCCCTGTGCAGACGGCCTAAGGTTGCTGTGTATTAAGCCTATTGGATTAACTCACCTCCATATTTACCTATGGAGAAAATGTGTCCAAGGATTGCCGATTTGGATTTACAGAATTTGAAAAAAAAATTCTACTCCATAATAGAGAAATTTTACACCTTGTATTTTTTGTTTTTGTATATGCAAATATTTTATAATTTAAATTATGCAGGGAAAAAACTGGTATAGTGTGTTTTTAACTATCATATATTCCTTTGGTGAACGAAATTTTAAAAATTAATCCTGTTCAAAGATGCAGAAAAGTTGAGGCTATCTGAAAATACTATTTTTATTGGATTATAAGCATTTATGTGGCTGTGAATAGCACACATTTCCTCCATAGATTAACACTGAGGTGAGCGAATCCAATAGGGTTAGTACACAACATCCTTAAAGTTTTTTTTTAATGCCATTGACAAAAAGGTTCATCCTAATCTAAGAAACTGCGTTAAAACATTGTTGTTTCAGAATTTTATTACAATATTCGTCAGAACCTCAAAAACTGCTTTCAAAACGTGCAAGCAAAGTACCAATTCAATCCAATGATTTTTTGTACCATCTCTAGAAAGCATTTGTGACTTCTGTGGTTTTTAACACTTTCTGAATAACGTTAACGAATAGCAGCTTGTTGGTAACTCCTGTATATGGTATATTTTCGTCTAACAGAGATCTGTTCAACTAAGGAAAAGTAGGATTAAGGCCGTCTGCACACGGAGCAACTCAAAAGAAACTGATAACTGATTCCAATCACAAACCAGTCCGTGATGAGTCGTAACCTATGTAATTGAATGGAGCCACGCACACGGCGCAACTGGTTACAAACCCGTCCGGACGGGTACTCAACATCCTTAAAGTTTTTTCTTAATGCCATTGACAAAAAGGTTCATCCTAATCCTTTGAGACCCGTCCGGACGGGTTTGTAACCAGTTGCGTCGTTGGCGTGGCTCCATTCAATTACATAGGTTACGACTCATCATGGACTGGTTTGTGATTGGAGTCGGTTATCAGTTTCTTTTGAGTTGCTCCGTGTGCAGACGGCCTTAGTTGTTGTTTCTAACCCTCTGGCAGGGAATATAAATTCAGATGAGATCCATGAGGTTGTCGACACGGGCAAAATCAAGGACGAGAAGAGGATTTGTTATGAGATCTTGTCTGGTTAGGCCCAGACACCCCAAAATGTGCTCCGCGGAGTCCTGCCGGACGGCACTTAGTGTAGATGGAAAAGACCTTTCCTCCCCCGTCAAAAGAAAGCCTCCTGAGGTGTCCGCTAGCAAACCTAGAGAGCTTAGTAGTTGTTGTAGAGGAGTTAGTAACCCGCTTTGATTCTTAGAGGTGGTTAAAGATTATAAATTAGCATACTCGTGATAGATTTGTCTTATCTCACCTGAAGTCATGTAGGAAGAAATTTTGAGGTGAGCTATTGCCTTTCAAGAAAATCAGTGGCCGTGATATGCAAAGTGTGACAACTCCATAGTCTAATTTTACATTTTAAGCTAGTGAACGTGGACAGTAACAGTATCATATCTGAAGAAATTGGTATCAGCTTTGGTACATGCAACTCTTATAGAAACGTTTGTTGTATCGTTAATCCTATGCTCTATCGGTTTGTCTTTCCTAGGCATCCCCTATGATAGATTGACGAATGGCCTGATAGTTAAACGTTCGATATAATTAGAGCCACTAGCAGATAACTTTCTAGACAAACGTGTTCCTAACACGAAAGTCGGAGATAAGCTTTCCAGCTCGAAAGCTAATGTCAAAGTTGCAAGAGGAAGCATTTATCTTGTCATCAATGAACGATAAGGAGAAAGAATATATTTGGAGAATAGTTTGGTCAGGTACCCAAGGTATATTTTCCGAATGAATTTCACTGTCAAGTGCTTGTTACAAAAATGTCGTAATTGTTCTGGCGATTACATTTTAATATCTTGAATACAAATATCTTGAATACAAATATCTTGAATACAAATATCTTGAATACAAATATCTTGAATACAAATAATTTGACTCGTTTTAATATTGGATCAATCCTTCTAGAAGAGTAAATTCACAAATAGAGACCAGATTAAGTCAGATTCTATCATTATTTCCTCAGTTAGAATTTACATCTAAGATTACGTATTTAAACTACCGAACAGCGAGAATAATTTCTCAGACGCAGCACGTGCGTTTATATGTATGTGAGATATATCAGAGTATTCCTTAAAGTTTACAAGCACCAAAAAAATGTCATCGAAATTTAGTTCAATTTGATATTCTCTTAGTTTCTCTATTCAACGAAGTGTGCATTTCAAATAATAATCTGCGGGTTCTAAAATTTATTTCACGAGAAAGATCATCAAAAATTCCTTTAAAATTAAATCTTTTTCGAATCTTTACCTCCGTTTTCTGATTTTTGGTGAATTTTTAAAGATTAATTTTTAGAATTTAATTTATAAAATGCTGATCACGTGGTTTCTTTTCTTTTTTGTGATATTTTAAATTTATCGTCATGTGCATAACAACGAAATAAATTGACAAAAAAATATTGAAATACGGTAAAAGATAAAATTTAACCACTAGACTAATTGAATGGAAGTTTTTTAAGAATTTCATTCAAATTATTATGTTTTATGGATACTAAACATACAAATTAATTGCATACATTGACCGTTGTATTTAATTTCAATGTACTCCGAAGCGAAGCACTGTTATTCAGCTAGTTATCTAATGAAAAAGACCTTGCCACTACAACTAAAAATTAGCACAGTCAGTCTGTAAATATTGTTCTAAAATGACATTTCTAAAGTGTTCCTTTTTTAGAAAATAAGGGTTTTTGTGGAGGCCATAAACATGGAAATTTCTTTTCCACTAACATTTTACAGTAAGTGCAATATCAACTTAAGGGGAAAGTGGACCTTCAAACCTAACTTTTTTTGTTTTGAATGGATTTGCTTGAAATTTGAATATGTGATTAGTACCATATATATGTAAAAGTGGTTAAAATTTAAAGATTATATAATTAATAATTCATAAATTATTATTTAAAAAATTGGTCTAATTAAAAATGTTCCATGCGCATTTCTTTTGCACATAATATGGTAATTTTTATTAACAGGATACCTTATAGAACTAACAATGAATATTATTGCTTATTTTAAGCATTCATTAAAAATATAAAGACAAAAAAATAATAATAGAGAAAACACCCTTTTTATTCCGCAAAATACCTATAAATCATCTTTTCCAAGTATAAAATTTAGAAATTTTGAGCTACGAAGCATAATTTTTTCAATAATATTTATTTGATATACAGTTAAGTATATATAAAATTTAAATTTCAAAGCAATACGATCATTAGAAATGCGCCTGGAGTAGTTTGAATATCCGTATGACATGAAAATTTTTATTTTGAGAGAAACACATTTAAAGTTATTGCTATTAGTAACCACATAGTATCTAAATTAAATACAAATGCCTATAACTAGGAAAGTAATCACAGAAATTAAAAATTATTTTTGCAACATATTCCTACTCGTCCGCTGTATCACAATTCAATAAAATAAAAAAAATCGAATTTTTGGACAAATTTCACAATTTTGAAAGTCCACTGTCCCCTTAAACATTTTTTATTGGAAACATGACTAACTGCCAAAGTTAATAAGGTATGGTAAACAACTTTAATGCAACTTAAACGCAAGTGGAAGAGCAAAATAAGACTTGAGTAGACAAGCATTTTATGCCTATTAATACTTATGTTTTCTCTTAATTAAACGTCTAAAATAGTTATTAAGAGAAATATGTATATAAGGATTCTGTTCGTCTAACAGGCTTTTGAAAATTATAACTTAATTTTTTTAAGGGCTTCAAAATTAGATCTATTTAGTTCCCAATTTTCTTTTCCGTCCGTTATTTGAAGTATTTTAAATTTTTGGATTCCCGGTTTGGGGTAAGAGTTTTCAGTTTTACTGACGGGAGACTAATTAGGGTAAATTCACCCCGACGTACCGTCATTTATCAACATCAAGCGGTAATTGGCTTTTTCGCTCCAATTATTATTACTCTAACACACTAGAATAAATTGTTTTCTAGTGTTTTTAATAAGTATTTTTGATGTATGGACGTACCGTGTTCATCGGTGAGTAAGCTTGTAAACACATGAATACTAATTGGGAACTTGCGAAGGGATTTGCTAAATTAAGATGAACTGCGGGAAAAAGCACAGTTAGGATTTTGGATTGAGAAAATTATTTTAATGCTTAAGGCTGGCTGTGTACTAACCCTATTGGATTCGATCACCTCAGTGTTGACTTCTGAAGAAAATGTCTCCCAGCATTGCCTACTTGGTTTGAAAGATTTTCTTTTAAATTGTACTTTGTAATAGAGAAAGAAATTTTACACTTTGAAGCATTTTTCGTTTTTTAACGCAAATATTTTAAAATACACTCTAAAATGGTATATAACGAACTCGCGGATATAACGAACGAAAATTTTGGTCTCGCCTTTTTCATATTGTATGTAACTTAATTAGTATTGTGTCAGTTTAATGTAATCGATGTAATCAATTTTAGTCGATGAGTTAGTCGATTAAATTCATTAATGATCATTTTTAATAGATTTTTATAATTTTTTTTATACATCATTACTGAATACACATCGCAACTAATGAGTTATACATTTCGTGAACTATAGCATTTTTCTTAACGGTTCGGATATAGTGAACCACCGGATATAGTGAACCACCGGATAAAGCGAACAAAACCTATGGTCCTTTGAAGTTCGTTATAGCGGGGTTCGACTCAAGTATTCTAGGTTTTGGGCTTACCTGCATCCTATTCAGAAAGTTTCCCTTGAGGTAACTGATATGGTTAGGCTCCCTGATGACGAGACCTGTCGGTTACCTCTGTTGTTTTATGGTTCAGTTCCAGCACTTATACAAAATCTTGCTGTTGGTGCGTGGATGCCCAGAGTGCTCGATTTCTGTTTGATTTTTGTCTATTTTAATATTTTTATCTATCTCTGTTGGATTATTTATTTGTTTTTTTTAATTATGGGGATATGAAGCTTCTGCGCTATCCTCTATTGAAAATGTTTTCTTTGCAGGATAAGTTTTATGTTATAGTGATTTAGCTGTCTATGCTTGAATTTTATTTTTGTTTATTTCTATTGTTTACTTTTTACATCGCAACTAATGAGTTATACATTTCGTGAACTTTAGCATTTTTATTAACGTTTCAGATATAGCAAACCACCGGATAAAGCGAACAAAACCTATGGTCCTTTGAAGTTCGTTATAACGGGGTTCGACTCTTTAAAGTATTCTAGGTAAAATCTGGTATAGAGTATTTTAAACACTCCTAAATTCCTTTAGTGGACGAAATTTATTAAATGAATCCTGCTGCAAGGTGAAGAAAAGTTTAGGCTATCTGAAAATAAAATTTTTATTGGATTATCAGCATTTATGTAGCTGTAAATAGTGGACACATTTCCTCCATAGGTTAACAATGCAGTAAGCGAATCCAATAAGGGTTAGTTAGTGGACAGCAGCCTTAAACACTTTTCTAACTTTTTTGTATGAAAATCCTATTTTTGCTTATAAAAGGCTGTTAATCCCTTGGCAACCATAAAGGGATTAACAAAATTATCGTCAAATTGAAGCTTCCCCAATGGGCAAGAATTGTGCCTTTTTACCATGTTTTTATTAACTTGCTTTCTTGTTTGTTTGTGTGTGTATTTATCCCTTACAAATCTTGCAATCGATTTTTTAACTAACTTCCCGACTAGCTAGACAGTTGAAACTTTTAGAATACCTCAGAACACGATGACAATGCATTTTTTAAATACTGTTAGCCATCTTTAAGCAGAATTAATTTTCAGTTATTTTCAGTTAATTTTGTTTTGTAGACTGGTGCAGCCATCTATTGGGCGGTACGGGAACAAAAAGCTAAAAGCACGTTAACTTCCAATTAACTTCATTTTCTAGCAAGTTGATGGGATAATTCATAAAAAATATTTTAAAAAGTATTTATTAATATACAGAATTGTCAAGCTTAAAAGATTCAACAGAAAATTTAAAACATGGTATATAAAAAGTTCTTTTTATCTTGTAATTATTAACATTTTTGAAGATTTACACATCATATGAATCATGTAGGATCAAAATTTACAATCTCCATTTTTTTTTCAAAATAAGAGAGGAGATCATCTTTGCACTCGTAAAAAATACACTGATTTTACTCCCAAGCTTAACATTTTTGAAGATTTACACATCATATGAATCATTGTATAGGATCAAAACTTACAATATCATTATTTTTTAAATTGAGGGGGGGGGAGATCACCTTTGCACAGGCAAAAATACTCTGATTGTACTACTAAGCTTAATGTGTTGTCAAATAGTTAAATTGGTTTAAACTAATTACAAATTTTAGGGTGCATTGTACAAAGCTTTATCAATTAGAAAACAAATGCAGAATTGTTGGGACATTATTAGAAATTATTTTATGTAAAAAAAAGTTATGAATAATGAATTTTGGGTCAAGGCATTGCACGCAGAATTTTTATAAAAACTATAAAAAGATATATATTAAATTATTTGTACATATTCTATCCATAGGTTATTCTTTAATCTACACCTGAAATAATTACCTTATTTCACATAAAAATATTTTTTCAGGCAAATGTAATGTTAAGAATTACCATAATTGTTTTTCACAAAAATTGCTGAAAAAAATTAGTAATATGTACTTACCTAAAGTTAGGTAGAAATTGTGTAAACATACTAGATATACATGCATACAAAATTTTACCAATTTGTGACCATTAGTTTTGAAGAAATAGTGAACAAAAGTTTGAAAATAAGTTTTCAGAAAAGCCGTTTAAAGTTTCTATAAATTACTTTACTATTAGTTTTATACATTTGGCCATAAAATCTGTTCTAATTGTAGTGCACCCATACCTCGCTTTACGGCCTAGATACGTTAAGGAAAATTTGGCCGTAAAGCGAAATCCGTATAACGAATCAAATATTTTGATACAAACCCATACAAATTTAATTGGATCTGTTACAATTTTTTATAAATAAAATTTTTGGTTCATAAAGCATTTTATTCTTTTTACTTCCTATAAAAATTCTTACATAAAAATAAAAGTACAAAACAATGTAATAGACAGAAATTTAAAAAATAAACATATGCGCATGATTTTTGTTTTTGTTTATGTATACATATAATAAAAAACATAAAATAAAATGTTTAAAAACTGATTTAATGTGATGACGAACATTAAAATGAAGAATCACTAAGCTATAATATGCTGCCATCGTCACTTTCAGCTGTTGTGGCCGTATAACGAAACATTGTAGGTCGTAAATGGAAGAAGTGCCATAATTAAAGGCCGTTATAGCAAAATGCTATATAAAGAGCGGCCGTATAGCTGAGTATAGGTATATCGACTTCATTTTTAAAAAAATATTCCTTACATTCCATTCTTAAAAATTATATCATAATAAAAAATTGAGTGTTTTGTAGGTTTTAAGGTGATCTTCCCCCTTAGGATATTTCCTTATAGTATTTCAAAAATTTTAAATCGAAAATTTTTGAAAAATGACCTACTAATAAAAAAAACGGGAATTTTTCTAAGGGTAATTTCAAATTTATATCTTCAGAAATTCATAAGATATAGTTCTTTACCTGTTACGGAAAGGAAAAAAAGGATGATGCAGATTGCTAATTTTGATTCTACACCACTCGTATGTAGAGCTTTTGAACGTTATACAGTAGAAACAAAAAGTAAAATATGTATCTGATAAATTTATGTACATAATATTTAATTTTGAAGTGTTAAACTGACATAAAACAACTAAACTGTAGTATTTGTTCTCTCTTCGTCGGAAAACGCGACATTTAAAAACGAGTCATGAACGGATGGTTTAAAATAAATATGCAGATTTTTCAACTTTGAAGGCAGGACTGGAATTACGAAGCTCTCGCGTCACAGCCAATGGGGTTTGTACAAGTAAATACAACAAGTATTTAAGATGTACGTATTTTTTCAGCGAGTGGGGTTTTAAGCAGTAACTATTCTGCGAATGAGCTGGGGCTTCCAGCCATTGTGTTAGTAGCTGTTTTCGCAGCAAGTTTGATATTTAGATGTGTTTGCGACGAATTGTCGAGCCATTAAGCTTGTATCCCTTCTTTCTTCCAGTACCTACCCCAATCTTTACCATTCAGTTTAAGTAGTTTTTTCAAAATTAAAGTAGGTTAATTTTCGCCCGTTCATGATACGCTTATCTGTATTCTTTTTTTGTTAAATGGTTAAGTTTTGTAAATATTTTTTCTTCTAAGCTATTGGATCAAATCGATCCTCTTTTTTACTATGTTTTTATGTAAAATAAGAAAAATAAAGGCATTTTAGTTAGCCTCATCAAGACTACTTTCTTGTGAAAGGTTTTTTATTTCAGATAATTAGGTAGGGGACAAATTATGATGTTTAATCCACCCTATAATTTATAATTGGAAAAAAAATTGACATCTACATTTTCTTACAACATGAATATTTTTCATATTTTCATTGACCTCTGGCTTGCTTTTGACCCTCATGTTAAGGCCGCTGTATTGAAACAACTGGTTGAAAAAATATTTTCCTTCTAATTCTTCTATTACTTGTTTCGTTTCTAATCCTTTAGTTTTACCTAAAAATCAACCAAATATTTTATAACCTTCGAAATTTAACTTTTTATCTCTCCTTGTTAACCCTGTTCTTGCTTCTTTTTTATCGTTTTCCTTCACCTTTTCAGTCTGAATCGTAACCAGGGTATTCTAACCAAATCAAATTGCTAGGTTTCTCGCCAACTAACTAATGGGATTTCAAATCTTTTTCTGCTTGCCATGTATCATGATTTAAGTTGTCACTTTCTTTCAGACTCTCTATTTTTCAATTTTTCAATATCTAATTTTTCATTTTCGTCTGCGCCGCACTTTTTAAAAAAAAGGTTTTGATAATTTTTCAAACAGATCGTTAAATCTACTTCTAGTTTGGTACGCCTTTAATCTCTTCTAGTAAAGTAAGAATAAATTGGTATTTTTATTCGTTTTAGAGAATCAAGTTGTTTTTTATCCTTTTAAAGCAAATACATAAATTATTGATATTGGGTATCAACGATTTTGAAGACATGAAAACAAAATTTCGCGTAAAATCCTCTTGTAGATCAGTATCAAAGATATAATGTGCATCCATGGTGTGCCGAGCAATAGTAAATGTGATTTTCGCCCTCATTTTTGACTACTCAACAAAGTATAGCCTACAACTACGCTAGTATTGAGACAATTCTTACAGATAATTTCGCTAAATTTTTACTGGTGATCAACATATACAGTTAATCCAACCCACAAACTGAATATATGCTTCTTTACAGGAAGCTGCGTTATCATTTTTGATTACTCAACAAAGCATAGCCTGCGAATACTCTAGTAGTGAGACATTCTCTTACACAGAATTTCGCTAAATTTTTAGTGGTGATCAGCATATACTGTCAATCCAACCCACAAACTGAATATTTGCTTCTTTATAGGAGGCTGTGTGATCCTTTTTGACTACACAACAAAGCTTAGCCTGTAACTACGTTAGTGGTGAGACAACTTTTTACACAGAATTTCTCATATTTACTGGTGGCCAACATATTCAGTCAATCCAACCCACAAATTGAACATTTGCGTTTTTAATGGATCTTATGTGCTCGGGGAATACCTAATTTTGCATCTAACGCCTTTCATAGTATATTTTATGTAATTTTACTACGTCATGCCAACAAATGACGTTATCCAAGTTGCTAGCTGTTTCCTCCTCAGAAAATGAAACCTGACTTAAAAAAGCAATTTTAAATTCCAAACCCCTGACCCAAATGTAGTAAAACCTACTGTTTCGCATTTAATTCTTTCAGATGTAAAGTAATCCTGCAGAAAATGCTTCATTTTTTTTTCTATTTTGAAGTACTACATAAATTGAGATATGAAATACAGTCATACGTCAGTGCTCGTCAAATTCGGTACTCGTCGCATTTCGACACTAAAAAAATTGCATCGGTACTCGTCGCATTTCGACACTAAAATATTGCATCGGTACTCGTCGTTTGCTCTGTTCTCGTCTCGTTTCGAAGCGAAAAAAAAAAAAATGCATCCGTACTCAACGTTTCCGGTATTGATCACACATGCTAAAACATGTATGAGACAAGACGGCTTCCCCTGAATATTGTCTCTCCGGCCAAAAAGAAAGGCCAAAATGGGGTGAACTGCGAAATTTTGTTCAAAAGTATCACCCTGGCAAAGATCTAGCAAGCCAAAATGTGGAATTCTTTAATGATCGAGCAATGTCTCTTATTGGTTATTAAATAACCTTAAAACAATGGATGCATGCGTGCGTTGGAGCAAGCAAGGAAGACCGAGCATTGGCCTTTAACATACATTTATTTAATAAATCACAAAATTCATGTAAAGTGTAATTGCTACTAGCACAATATTCCCTTTCATATTAACATTTTACATACGAGGACTCGGAAGCAGAGGCAAACTATATGGTCAAAGTAATGGGGAGTCTATGGGGAGGCACTTACTACAGCTGAAGTACGCAGCGATGAAAGATGGCATCGACGACAGGGACCAAAAATCACGTCATATACCGGATCATCTTGGCTGGTTGCTGGAACTACTCCTAGACTCTGAGGCACTAGAGACTCTGTATATCTGAGCTCTAGGAAAAAAGTTGACGATAAATCTGGACCTTCTCTCCTTTTTCTTTCTTACTTGGAGTGGCTGTTGTACGTTTACGGGGGGGCATTCTGGCCCGCCCCTCTTTTTCATTCGGCAGTAGGCTGTTTTTCTCTCAGTAGTTCCTTCCCCAATTGGTTCCTTATTATTCTGCCCCTGTCCATAGTCTACGAAGTATCCCCCCACCATAATTTTCATTTGCAATACCACTTTGACCCTTATCATCTGAAATTTTTACTGTGGGCCATAAAATAACGACCATCCATCTTGCAATATTTATAGACTTTTGATCGCTATCAATGGCCCCACCGACAGCTATTCTTCTATTTCCTCCTGGTGTACAAGCCCCTATTTACCCCTGCCTCAGCAGCCTTTAAAACAGATTTTTTCTTGGCCACACACCGCGGGGAATTATACCATTTCGCTTCTACATAAACATTTGAAACGTAAGCAGCAGCAAGTTTCAATAGATAGGTTTGTAGTGAAACTCGCTAAATCCGAGTCTACAAAAGGGATCGGTGGTGTGAAGAGACAGAAAAGAGTAAGAATCCCTGGGCAACAGCCTTATATTTTATTGGAAGGAGACTCCCCTTCCACCCAATAACCCCACTCCACCACTATCTCATGAGACCATAAACTCCTTTTAGTATAGGTCGAGTGAAGATTTATTTTTAATCTAATTATTGTTTTAAATTATGTTTGTCTAGTTTAAAGATTTTGTAATAAAAACGACCCCATCAATTTAAAAATTACCCAGTAGAATGTGAATTTTTTCTAGTTTTCATGAACGAATTAATTCAATTTACATTAAATCATATAGGGAAAAATTTGTTCGTGACTCGTCGTGCCTTCAGGAAACAATTAAAGTCGAGTACCGAGGTACCACTGTAACTTTCATTTTCTTCCACCAAAATTATATTTCATTCGTTATATCTAAACTCTTTCAAGATCGTCCATTGTTTCACGTATTATAATTTTAGTTATGAGCCTATGCTCATGTATATATAAAAAAAGTCATCTATGTATATAAGAAAGTTCAGTGACTGACTGACAGATAAAGCACAGACCAAACCACTGGACTTAGGGATGATTGTTCTTAGAGTGTAGGGATGCACTAAGAAAGATTTAAAAAAAATTATCCTTAGATTTTTTAAAATTAAATTTTTAATCTGTTTTTGTAACTTTTTAAGTTTGCATTCAAATTAATAATCTGAGGGTTATAAAATTTACATCACTAGAAAGATCAAGAAAATTGCTTTAATCTTTTTCAAATCTTTTCCTCCATTTTTCTGATTTTTGGTGAATTTTTAATGATTAATTTTTAAATTTAATTTATTAAATGCTGATTATGTGGTTCCTTTTCTTTTTGTGATACTTTAAATTAATTTTGCACCACGTAGTTTTTAACCACTAGACTAATTGAGATGGAAGTTTTTTAACAATTTAATTCAAATAGTATGTTTTATGGATATTAAACATAAAAATTAATTGCATGCATTGACCGTTTTATTTAATTTGAATATTTTCTTCTGCATTTTCTCTATAAAAATATACATTATTTTTTGGCATTAATTGCATACATTGACCGTTGTATTTATTATATTTTTGGTTTTTTTTTAATTAAGGGCAGTTGGAAGGCAAATTCGTAAAAATCGTTTTTCTGATTTTTTTAATATCTTGAATCCTTTATTTACCCCCCTGCGAATGGTATATTACTTTTGTTTCTACGACAACGAGGAGTTAAAAAAATTTAAGTAATTCAGTTTGTTTACATCGTGTTTCTCTCGTTAACCACGCCCACTTAAAGGACCAAGAATGTAAAACATCGAAATCTATTGCGATCTGCAGCTGGCAGCAGAGCCTCAGAATTCTTTTCTCCAGTCGTTGAAGCTATTAGACCAATATTTATAGACCTTTATCATCCAAATCTCTTTAAAAAAAGTGTCTTGAGGGAAAGAAACAAAATCCAAATGAGAGCGCAAATGTTAATTGGACTCGTGCACCTAAAAAGACATTTATACATCTAGAATGCCTTCAATTAGGTATTGATGATGCTGTGGCCTGTTTTAACAAAAGAAATTATATTAAGATGAATGTGCTGGAGAATTTAGGTATGGATCCAGGCCTTTATTTCCAAAAATGTCTAGACCGTGAACGTATGATGGATCTAGATATGGCCATTTACAACAATCTAGAGAAAGATTGTTAAAAAGATTAAAACTAAAAAGGCAAGAGGAAATAGAGTAAGAAAAAAGTAAAAATAAATGCTCTAGAGCAGGGATGTTTTAATTAGGTATGTTTATAAACTTTAAAATCAACTTTCTCAAAATGTTGTTTTTTCAACTTCAATGTATCTTTTTATAGAAACTACTACTTATTATTGTCTGTAATCTTGCCTGAATATTTTACACATATCCCTGATCAATTTGAAGGAAACTTTTGTTACTTACATATGTAAAATAAAATTATTAAAAAGTTTTTCTTTGGAAAAATGCAAGATATTTGTTATTTAAGTGGTTTTTATTCCAGATTTTTCATAAAAATAACTAAAGGATATGTTTATAAATTTGACTTCACTTTATTAGGAATTATTTATATTACATATATTAAAAAATTCAAGTGAATGTATTTGGCAGTTTATGAGAAAAGGCACATTAATTTAACATGGGAGGTATAGAGCCTTCCAACTGCCCTTAATTGCATTCATTGACCGTTGTATTTAATTTGAATGTACTCCGTAGCGAAGCACGGGTATTCAGCTAGTTTCTCATAAAACAGTTGGACCACTTTTGAAATAAGGCCTTCAACTCCATCCTTGTTCATTTTGAGATAGAGAGTCTAAATGAGTGCTGAGAAATGACTGCTGAAGTCTGATTTGTAATGCCCTTCATTGACATCAGAAATAAGCTGGAAGTGTACCAGTCTAAAAATAAGAGATGACTTGTATGAACATGAAAGTGAGGATAACTACATTTTCTTAAAAAGTGGAGTTGGACCACTATTCAAATAAAGCCTTAAAACTTTTCTTTAAAATATCTTAAGTGCATTATAGACTTTATTTATTTTCATTCCCTACGGCTGGCTTGCAAGCACTTCAGATTTCAAAAGAAGCATCCGAATCTAATTTCCTGCTAATTTCCTGCAGTGCTATTTTAAAAACAAATTATACGAAATAGAAATTCCAATTATATACTTCAAATAAAGTTATACCCTTTGTTTTCCGACGGTAATTAATTAATGCAAGAAACAAATGTACAAACATTAAAATGGGGAAACATTCATTTAATATCTGAAATGTCGTTATTAGGGGAAAGAAGTCATTTTTCATATTTCGCTTTCCATCTTTGGACCAACCTTACGTCTCGACCGCAAAAGACGAAGAAACAGAATGTTTGTCAGATAATTTAATTAATTTCGGAGCTTTTGTTTCGCTTTTATCTTCAAGAATATTAGTTTTTCTTTGGGGGGGAACCATTCTCCGGATATTATTTTCATTTAAAAATGCTTTGTAGAATAAATATTAGGAAAGCTTAGAGATTAATTATAGCCTCAGAAATTCGTTTAACTTTTTAATTTTAATGCGCAAGAAAATATCAGCTGTATTTAATGACAATTTTCTCTTTGTATGTTTTTTTTCCTATCAGATAGACCTTGCAAAATTTAATATAAGAAAATTAAATTACAAGCTCTAGAGGCACGTCAGTCAAAATGATAAGTTATGAAAGGGAAATTAAGACGGAATGAATTAGTGTGAAACATGAACATTAATATAAATGTTAATGTTGTTGTTGCTTTGATGCTGTCAAAACGGCAGAGAAAATTATCAATATATTGTCTGAAGTCCAATTATATTATATCTTCCTACGTTTGGAGAACTTTTTTTCAAAACTGTATAGTTCTAATTAAATATATACAAGTTGATACCTGTCAAGACATGACGGTTAGATAGTAAATAAATGCACTAATTCACAAATTATACTCAACACATCATTGCCAAATGTTGAAAATCATAATGCGCCAAAAAACAAATTAATGTTTTTGAGCGGCCTCGTGCTTAGTGAGTATCTAAAGCCAGATTTAAAAATGCTACTAGAGCATGCGCAGAAAGAAATTTTTTTTATTGTAAATTATCGCTAATTAAACAGCACGAAATAAACTATTTCCATGAGATTTGATCTTATATTTCATAAACATAACTATCATAAAAATATAAATGGCAGAGAGAGATCTAGAGACTCCTCGGAATAAACGTGTTTATCATTAAAACGTGCCACTGAGCATGCGCAGAAATGAATTTTTAATTGTCAATTATCGCTAATTAATAGAAATTGCGGTTACAAAAACCATATTTGACAAATCTACAGATTAAAATATTTCGTTTAAGACCAAAATGAAGTAAATGGATGCAGTAGTTTTCTCTCACGGACTGCCCAAAAAGTCGGCTTAGCAACTTATATAGATTTTTTGTTCAAATGTAATATAAAATCATGAACTATAATTTTAGTAAAATTTTTCATAATATTTTAGAATAGGGGGAATTTTTTATAACTTTTCAGTACAACTGAGTGCTTATGCGAGAGACCCTACATTCAATTCAACTAAATATATTTTAATTTACTTTATACTATATACCATAGTGACACTATCCTGTGTCCTCCTGAAGTAAGTTTTACAATAATTCCAAAAATCACTGAAATATACTAAAAAGAGAAAAACACAGCTTTTTTAAAAAATTATCTTTTTATAAGTAGAGATACCTGTAGAATGATTAAATTAACACATCGCTTAACTTTTAGGTCAAAACATAGTAATATGTAAAACACTATTGCAAAATTTCATTAAAATATATTGAAAACTTTTTATATTAGCTTTCCCGTTTACAAAAATAACTGAAAAATAAGTTTTCTAGAAAATGCATTTAAAGATGCTGCTTCCAATCATTTTATACCACTTTCGGTTTATTAAATTGGCCCTAAATACTCGTCCAATGATCGTACGAATAAAAGTAAAGCAGTTTTAGAATCCTAGAAGACTGGCCTTTCAAATAAAGCAATTAAAATTTCGAAATCTTGATCCAAAACTGACATTCCAACATAGGTAAAATACCTTAAAATAAATTCCGCCACTATTTTAAGGAAAGCATTGTAACATTAGGAAATATAGGGCGTCCAGATGCTTAAGTTCCAACATTAAAATTTTAGTTGTTGCTCAAAACGTGACCATTAGACAAATCGCTAATTCCCCATGGTATTTTCGCAATGTCGGTATTTATAGGAAGACTACCTGAATACCCGTACTTCGCTATGGATTACATTCAAATTAAATACAACGGTCAATGTATTCAATTAATGCAAATATATATATATATATATATATATATATTATAATAAATACAAAGATCAATGCATGCAATTGATGTAAAAAAACAAATATATATTTACAAAAAAATTATAACTGATTTTTTTATAGACAAAATAATGTAGAAGAAAATATTCAAATTAACTCTAATAGAACATACTAAAGAATATAATGCAGTTAATACAGTAGAGTTTGAGGAACATATCTTTTACTGTATTTTAATATTTTTTTGGACAATGTCCGATCGTCTGCCCCATTAGCAAGATAAATATTATTTTGTCTATTTCGTTGTTATGCACGTGACGCAAAACTAATTTAAAGTATCACAAAAAGAAAAACCACGTGATCAGCATTTAATAAATTAAATTCTAATAATTAATCTTTACCTCCATTTTCTAAGTTTTAGTGAATTTTTAAAGATTCGATAAAGACTTCATTTTAAAAGAATTTTTATTATCTCTCTAGTGATATAAATTTTATAACCATCAGATTATTATTTTAAATGCAAACTTTAAAAATTGTTACTAAAACAGCTTAAAAATTTAATTTTAAAAAATCTAAGAATTTTTCAAAAATATTTTTTAGTGCAACCCCTACACTATAAGAAGAATCGCCATACAAAATTTCAGCCCTTTAGGTCCAGGTGCTTTTGGTTTGTGCGTTATCTGTCAGGGAACTGTTTATATATATAGTTTAAATTCCCCACTGTTTAAAATTATCTTCAAACCAGACTTCCCCCCCCCCGAATAATTTAAATTTTAAAATATTATTTGCATCCTATTAGAATCCTAAAAGATTGGTCTATGAAATAGAGCGATAAATATTTGTTTTTGAAATTTTGCACTAAAACAGCCATTTCTACATAGGTAGATACCTTAACTATTTGTACAATAGTTAGATTGAAATACAAGCATAGATACCAGCTAAATTATTACACTTTAAGAAACTATTCATTATGTTTTGGAGCCAACGAATTTCAGGCGAAAAAAGGGAAAATTTTTGCCTTCTTGCTTCGTGTTGAGGTTTAAAAAAATACAATGAGGTGTTGTGTAAAGATAGAGCAATATTAACAAGATGTACCCGAAATGGAACATTCAATTGTCAATGCCTGAATAATTAATTTGCGATTGTCTTCAGTTTGAAACGTTAGCGATTGTGTTCAATGTTAAACATGCTATCCTTATAGTGTAGTGGATAGTGTTCTGAGCTGAAACGCAGTGGGCTTGGGTTCAAATCCCGAATAAGGCTTGGTTGTTTCCGTGTCGTCCTTCGCATAGGGAGCAATGGTGGCTCGCCTCAATAGTGCTTCCTTAACCCTTCAGTAGGCGTGCCAATTTTTTGAACACCAGCAAGCACGTGTTGAACAAAGTGCAACCTTTCTTTCAACTTTGATTATTCATTTTGTAATAAACGCTTTTCTTCAAATTGAAAATAATAATTCTGCTTTTTATGAAGAGATATAAAATGTTGCTAATATTGATATATATATTTATAATTAAAGGCCAAAGAATGCAAATACAATCGCCTTATTTCAAAACTGTCCGGTTTATTAGAGCAAAGGACAACTTAAGAATTGATTCCTACTATGACCTAAAAAACAATAGGAGTCCATCTTCGTGATATGCGGGATACCATGTAATAGCTGCACTTTTCATCGAATCCATCAACTCCTGCTTTTGTCGTATTGTAATCCAGTATAATCGCTGAATAACCACGGTTAAATCACCGCTACTAATGAAGGGAAAGGAATAGAAGGATCAGAAAATCATACCAGCATTAGAAAAGGTGTAACTATAAATGGAAACTGCTTAGAACATTCAACCCGTACATTTAAAAACAAACCATTAAAAATTACGAAAATGTCGCACTCTATACCAGGGCTTGACCACTAAAGGGTTAAGAAAGTAACCAGCAAAACTTCGTGAATCTTTTATGGGTAAACGTCAAAAGTCCTACCTAAAGATACCGTCAGAAGACAAGTGCTTGCCGCATTGAAAAGAAAATGTTAATCATATGAAAATTTTTATAAAACAATTAGCTGAAAACTCGTACTTCGCTACGGAGTACATTCAAATTAAATACAACGATCAATGTATGCAACTAATGTTAAAAAACAAAAAATATATTTAAAAAAATCGTAAGATATTTTTATAGACCAAAATAATGAAGAAAATATTGAAATTAAATCTAATTGGACATACTAAAGAACATAGTACAGTTTGAGGAACATATCCAAAAAGATATTAAAGTACAGTAAAAGATAATGTCCAATCGTCTGCCGCATTAGCAAGAAAAGAAAAATATTTTTTTGTCTGTTTAGTTATGAACGTGACGATAAATTTATTTAAAGTACCAGAAAAAGAAATCACGTGATTAGCATTTAATAAATCATTTTCTAAAAAGTAATCTGTAAAAATTCAACAAAAATCAGAAAAGGGAGGTAAAGTTTCGAAAAAGATTTCATTTTAAATGGATTTTTATGATGTTTCTCGTGATATAAATTTTATAACCCTCAAATAATTATTTTAAATGAGAACATAAAAAAAGTTACAAAAAACAGCTTAAAAATTTAATTTAAAAAAATCTAAAAAGAATTTTTGAAAAATCTTTCGTAGTGCACCCCTACACAATAAGAAGAATCGCCATGCAAAATTTTAGCACTTTCGGTCCAGCGGTTTGGTCTGTGCGTTGTATGTCAGCCAGTCAGTCAGTTACGGAACTGTTTTATTTATATAGATAATGCATAAGTTATTGACAATAAAACCCTACATTGTTAATTGAAAACGTTCCTTTAAATTTCCCTTAAACAAATTAAAATAGAAATGTTATCTTTCAATTTAGCTTTCCACCTGTCTGTGTCCAGTGCAGTCTATAGTCCTTAGACATTCACGCTAAACAACAGGTACCTTTTGGAAATACATCTGGAAATGAAGCTTGAAACTTTGATTGAAAAACAACTATGTAAAGACCCGTTGAAGGCTTTTCCCATTGATCTATCTCTTTCTGTTTTTCTTGCTAATGTTAATATTTTTTTAAGGGGGTCCAGGATACAAAATTCTTCAAATTTTCAAAGAAATTATTGCATTAAAATTTTTTGCTCTTTTTCGCTTAAAATGACATTTAAATCATATTTCTATCTTAATTAGAACAGGATATTTTAATTTTTTTTTCCTCAACGTGCTATAAATAATAGCAGCCAATCGTTGTTTAAACCTGTAAGTACGTTTTTCTGCATGAGTTTTTTTCAAAATTTCTCGTATTTAAATTGTCCTAAGTCGTCAAGAACCGTTAAAGAGAAATGGTTCAAACTTGGAACATGTCTTTCTCAATTATTTTACCTTAATTTTGATTCAGCAAATTTGAGAAAAATATTTACTTTTAAAAATGATTTTTTTAAAAATAAGTTACATATTTTATTTTAATTTTTACTCTAAATATTTATTTTTTTTTAAATTAATATTTAAAAAATGCTGAATCAAAATTAAATTTTATATATTTAAATGAAATTAATGTGTAATTAAATAAAAAAAACTAAAATTTGACAAATATTTCAAGTTATAACAATTTTTAATTGCCCCACTTTTAAAAAAAATTTTTATTTTAATTTTTTAAAAGCTTTTTGAGAAGTTTAATGATGTGATTTTGTTTACAAATTATATGGTTAACCATCACAAAAAAAATTCAAAATTTAAACTCAAAAATATTGTGTCTCGAACCCCTTAAAAAATAACGCATTGTATATAACGCATAAGTAGAAATTATAGAAGAAAAAAACCACGAAACATAATTTGAAGACTGAATTGGATGTTATTACCTTTCTTCATTTGGCAAATCGGTTAATTCCCTCCTTATTATTACAATTTTTGCGTGGCTAACGGATTAATCCAAGGATATCCTACCTTATAGATTTTATGTATCTGATGAATGTAGAATGTATTATTGCAGATATGGCAGTGTTTATTTGAATTTATATTATACGAGGAATTTAAGAAAATAATGCATGTTATTTTATCTTAAGCGTTTTCTTAACCGATTTGGAAAGCGAGCGGCTCAATTAATGCATTTTTTTATTAATTTTCAATTGTTTAACATTGAATAAAGTCGTGTATGAATGAGTCGTTATATTGTATGTACTTAACCAAATTGGCAAGTGAGCGATTCAATTAATGCATTATTTTTTTATTAATTTTCAAATGTTTATCATTGAATGAGGACGTTAATATAACACACTGAATGTATCTGAAAATAATTATCGACAAGTAAAATGGGTTTCATTAAAATATGATAAATATGTGTTTATTTCTTTATAAAGACTCCGAGTTTAAGAAAAATAAACCTTTAATTTTTATCTCTTCAGAGCACACTTGACCTTTTAATCTTATTTACGTAGTCAATTCAATCTATATAATATAAAACAAATCCGTGACTGAATGACTGACAGATAACGCGCAGACCAAACAGCTGAACCTAAAGGGCTGAAATTTTGCATGGCGATTCTTCTTATAGTGCAGGGCTGCACTAAGAAAGATTTTCTGCAAAGTTCTTAGATTTTTTTAAATTAAAGTTTTAAACTGTTTTTGTAACATTTTTTTAAGTTTGCATTTAAAATAATTTGAGTATTATAAAATTTATATCACGAGAAAGATCATAAAAATTCCTTTAAAATTAATTTTTTTTTTGAATTTTTAACTCCTTTTTCTGATTTTTGGTGAATTTTTAAAGATGAATTTTTCGAATTTAATTTCTTGAATGCTGATTTCTATTCTTGTTGTGATACTTTAAATTTTGCGTCACGTGCATAACAACCAAATAAACTGACAAAAAAAATTAAATACGGTAAAAGACATAATTTAACCACTAGACTAATTGAGATGGAAGATTTTTTTAAGAATTTATTCCAAATTAGTATGTTTTATGGATAGTAAACATACAAATTAATTGCATACATTGACTGTTGTATTTAATTTAAATATTTTCTTCTACATTACTTTGTCTATAAAAATATCCGTAACGATTTTTATAACTATAAATAAATATATATTTGGCATTAATTGCATACATTGACCGTTATGTTTATTTTGAATGTGGTCCGTAGCGAAGGACGGGTGTTCAGCTAGTCTCATCATATCAATACTGAAAATATCTATCGTTAAGGCGACAATGGACCTTCAGATTGACAAAATTGTCCCCAAAACGATATTTTTTCTTTCAGAAAATGATTCTGCAACTCATCAGCTTTAAATTTTAAAAAAGTATGTTGATCCGATCATTATTAACAGAGTTATAAGTATTGTTTTCAAAGATAAGCAATGGAAATGTTAGTCAAATTAAAACTTTAAATGCTATTTTCTAAAATCAGCATTACAGCGTAATTAATGTCGTTTCAGTAAGTTCAAAATGTTCCATGCGTCATAATTTTTCTTGAATTATAAAATTTCATAAAATGATTATATGTCAGAATAAAACTTAGTAATCAATTCATTATACTATTTTAAAACAACTTAAAATTTTTACAATAAAAAAAATTTTTGATAAAATTTTGCATAAAATGACCTATTTTTATCGATTTCTTTTAGTTTTTATAAATATGACTGTAAATCAAATATTGATACTAAATTTTATTATAACTATATAAAGCTAGCTTAAGAGAGAAAATTTGATACCTGAGACAAAAATTAATGCGCATGGAGCATTTTTAGAGTAATTAACAAACTGATTTAAATTAATATCTTAATTACATTCTGATTTTTTTTTAAATTTAGAATTTCTATCTCTAAACAACACTATAACTATACAAAATTTCATAGCAATTGGTTAATAAATAAAAAAAAAGTTTTTCATGGTCCATTGTTGTCTTAACAGCAATATTCTTTCTCTGTGTCACTTCCAAGCAAGCATTCTCTCTGCTTTTAAAATTAATAATTAAATAGCTTTACATATCTAAAATCTTTCATCTAAAAATAACGAATTGTGCGAAAGCCCTAACGTACGTATTTCCCCAAAATACTTAAAGGAGTGTTGAAACCGCACAGATCGAATCAAATTTCCGAAAGCTCTTGGGAGATCTTTATTCTGGCATTAGCCACTTGAAATATCTTACACCATCTTTCCCCCCTTTCGACTCAAGTTTCCAGCTACTCGGAAAAGAATAAGTTTCAGTCATTCGCGTAGTTTGATATTTTCGGTGTAAATTCAGTTATCGAGGTCCACACACACACAAGTGAGAGATGTGTCAAGTGTTCTCTGAAACTCGCTTCCGATGAGCGTTTACTCTCTTGATTGGAGTGCTGTAAATATTTGGGGATAAATGCCGTGTTTGGGTTACTTTTAGAGAATGACCTAATGCTTTCTGCGAGAGGTATTCCATCTGCCGCAGTATGAATGCAGAAGTTGATTCTTAGTTCGATGGGTTGCATTAACTGACTTTAGAGTAACACTGTGTTGTCAATGTAACAGATGTAGAAGTATCTTTGATAATTAATAGGTCTTTAAAAATATACAGCAGAAAATATAAAGTTAAAATAGGTGCTTTTTGTCTTTTTATAGCTTCATAAATAAAGGTTAATTTTGCCAAAAGGGTAATTACAAGGTTTATTTTTTTTTCTATTTGGTAAAATGTTCAGTTATTGAACAAGTCTTCCCTAATAATAACTTTGTTCATAAAATTAATAATTATTACTTTAATATATTTAGTTAATTCAGCATTTTAAAGTACGGCTAATCTTGACAGCTATTTATCTGTCTGGCATTTTCCTGTTACTTTCAAATAATAAATTGTCCATTATATTGATTCACAACCGCTCAAAAATGCAGCTTGTCCGGGCTTAAAATATTTAAAAGTCATGACTTATTTTTACGGTACTACCCATTAGAATTAATTATTTTTATTTAAATAGAAAGAACATCTCCCGAAGTTTTAATATCAATCATAGATTTCGATCATAGTACCGGGTGTTTCAAAAGTCGCGCACATCGACCTTTGTGGTTGAGTTTTAAAGACAGATGAATTATGTTAACAAACATAATAAAGGACAAACAAAGGTTGAACGATTATCTTTATTGCCAGGTGTCAGACATGGTCAAATCACAGTAAATGTTCAAAATGATGTCCGTTTTCCTGGACACACAATCGAACTCTTTTTACCAGATTAGTCGACACTTTACGAAGTGTGTGAGAAGTAATGTCATATATTGCATGAAGGATGTTGCTACAGCAATAATCCCCATACGCTTGATGAACTTAAGAGTAACATCCTTCATGCAGTATCGGACATTACTTCTCACACACTTCGTAAAGTGTCGACTAATCTGGTAAAAAGAGTTCGATTGTGTGTCCAGGAAAACGGACATCATTTTGAACATTTACTGGGATTTGACCATGTCTGACACCTGACAATAAAGATAATCGTTCAACCTTTGTTTGTCATTTATTCTGTTTGTTAACATAATTCACCTGTCTTTAAAACTCAACCACAAAGGTTGATGTGCGCGACTTTTGAAACACTCGGTATCATAGATTTCGATGTGTGCACCTTTTTGGTATCACGACTAACGTCTAAATGGTAATCCAGTTCTCTTCCAGTGTTTTATAGCATATCAGGCGTTATTAGACTTTTTTCTCCTTGGGGATTCATTAAATCCGTTGTGTATAAACAAATAATTCAAAACTGTGGAGAAGTTGAAAAAGCGTATCATTCAAGCAATTCGTCTAATAACCCCTGGTGATACGAAACACTTGGAGAGAACTGGATTACCATTTAGACGTTTGTCGTGCTACAAAAGGTGCACACTTTGAAATCTAGGATAATGTGATCGAAATCTATGATTGATATTAAAACTTGGTGGGATGTTTGGTGGGGATCAGTTTTAAAATTACTATACTGTCATTATACCGGGTGTTCCAAAAATTCATCTACAGTTTGTGAACTGTGACGATGCAACTGGTCTTTCAGGTACCCCCAAAGAAAAAAATCACATGGCGTCAAATCTGGCTAATAGGGAGGCCAATCCATGCCAATTTGCGTATGCTTCTTGCTTTGAAAACATTGTTTTTTAGTTTTTCCCAGTCAGCATCGCCATCTGTTGACTAACTTTGTAACTAAATTTTGAAAATTGGTGAGAATAAATTCCATGGTTACCTAAGCAGAATGCAGCAAACCGTACATTTCTATCGCCATCCGTTTTTCTTTAATTGGTTTTTCAAATCGTCGGTCATTTTTGGGACACCCGGTATTAACAAAGTTTAAAAAATCTAAACGTGGAAATTTAGCAGTCTTTGATGTCTTTGAAAACCTATCTTCCTATCCCCGGTTGCCTAACTTTGAAACATGACCACGTATTTCTACAATTCTATCCTCTGTATGTCCCTATCTCTCTCTCTCTCTCGCTATATATATATATATATATATATATATATCCCTGTCTTCTAAAACAATTTATAAACTGGTAACACTTGTTTCATAAAAAAAAATTTAAAGAACTTTAGTAATTTTGTGATAAATTTTCATTGAAATGTCATTCAAAAAGATAAGCAACAAAAACCTTTTTAAATAGTTCGTTGAATTAGGTGTCCTTTTATGAACCCTTAACCCTCTCAGGGGCAAAAACATCCACTGTTTACACGGTGCAGATATTTTTCCCGATTTTTTTAACATAAAGAATCTTGAAAAAATTTCCAATTAAAGGTACCAAAATGTTCTTAGTTCTTTAAACTGATAACAGATGGCAGTACTAACCATTTTTCTGCTCATTTAACTGGAATACATTGAATGCAAGTGAAAAAAGGACTAGATTTAGGCGTTTTCACTGTGCACACGGCGCCCCTAAAAAGGGTTAATTAATGCAACGGCGAAATCTATAAAATCTGTGTTCGGAAAGGCAACGGATTCTGTTCATACATACTGAAAATTACAATAAAACTCATATTTTCTCATTCTTCGTCTCAAGCGTTGAAATTATATATATAATAGCCGTTGTCTCTGTATAACACTTCCGGGCTGTACTAATCTTTCAATTGAAGCCCTCAGTAAACAAACGGCTGGTTAGGCCTAATTTCTATTTCAGATGTGAATCAGAATTTTTTCTTACCTAAAAACTAATATCTTCTCCATCAAATCACGTTTGTTCAGCCTATTTTTCTATAAAACATTCAGAACTAAAAAAATTGGATGCTTTTAGCTGTATATTTAACAGTTTTTAAAAATCTGTTTACTTTTGCGATGAATTCTGAAAGTAAACAAACTTGAATGTGAATGAATCAAGTAGCTCAAGTATTCATATAGCGTAGTGAGCTGTAAAAAAACTGGATGGCAGTCTACTACTCCAATCGCATGAAAAACTAAATAAAAAAAATAATGAAAGGGTTTGCTTTTACAAGGTGTGGATTAAATGCAATATTGTTAGATAATTCGGGATATTTTTTAACTTTCATATACTTTTTCCATTATGACGTCAAAATGACGGGTTACCTTCTAGTTAAACAATAAAAGGAACTAGGAGTGACATTAGAATAACCTCCCAACCCCGTTTCGTTGCTAATTTTAATTACGCTCTATAAAACACATTTTTTCACCCAGTGTTGTAACCAGCTACAAACGTTTTCTGGAACTGTTAAAACTACACTTTATCTTACACTCAAACATCTAAAAAGAGTGATATCATTAAGTTTATTTTTTTTTCCCCATTCTCGATAAACACCTAAGTGCTGATAATATTTCGAGTGTGTTTGAGGAGCACACTTGTGTTTAACGGGAAGTAATCTAACAAGAGGGTGAGGTTACACGCGCGGCTTCCAAGTGTCATTCATCCACGGGCGAGCGTGTTAAACAAAAATCCTTGTTCCCTTCCCAAGAGCATCGGAAGTAATTTGAAGGAGTAGAACTGAAACTCTTAACATAGCAGTGGTTCGCGTTTCGCACCGAAGGCCTCTTGAAAAAGAGCACTTTTTTTTCCCTTTAAACAAGGTCAATGAATTGCAAGATTTTGTGAAAGCGGTGCCAGCAACGCAAAAATCAAAATAGTAGTAACTATTCAAGTAAATCGCTTAAAAACTAATTTCCCTCAAACGGGGTCATTAAGCGTTTTGCTTTTTCTCAAAAACAAAATCCCTTATGCAATGTTTTACCTTTTTCATGCCTTCACTTGAGGATGTACATTGCTTGATTCATTTCATTCATATATTTGGGTGGTTTTCAAGAGCTATTGTCATCTTTTGAACATTTTGGGGGCAAATGATGGCAGCTTTAGTCGACGTCAATCATCTGCTATACTTTGAAAGTAGTAATCATTAAAGTAAAGACCTAAAAAGCTCAAATCGTATTTAGAGAAATTTCCCCCTATGTTAGTCACTATAGTTTGGTGGTTTTCAAGAGCTATTATCATCTTTAGAACGTTCTGGGAGCAAATGACGGCAGTTTTAGTCTACTTCAATCATCCGCGAGACTTTGAAAGTAGTAACCATTAAAGTAAATACCTGAAAAGCTCAAATCGTATTATGAAAATTTCTCCCTATGTTAGTCACTAAGAGTTATTCATTTCTTCCGAAAAACCTCAGTTATTCTAAGTTTCTTAACGTTTTCCTATATCTTCACCTCAAGATGTGCATCTCTGTATTCATTTCATTCATATAGTTGGGTGGTTTTTCAAGATCTATTGTCATCTTTTAAATATTTTGTGGGCAAATGACGGTAGTTTTAGTTAACGTCAGTCATCTGCGATCTGAGACTTGAAAGCAGTATCAATTACGAAAATTCAAAATTGTAGTAACTATTAAAGTAAATGTTCGAAAAGCTCAGATCGTATTAGGAAAATTTATCCCATGTTAGTCACTATTTGTGATTATTAAGTGTGAATACGTTTAGAATATTTAGACATACCTGTGTCAAAGTAGCTTTACCAATCCCAAAGTGAATGCATGTCTGCCTTTTATGATCATATTCATCACTTTATATTGATATGAAGTCATTGAGCTATATTACGAGAAGTAGGGATTTAGTTTTGCATTTAAATTGATCGAAATATAAATATTTCTTTCTATTTTTTAAATCTCCCTATGGTCAACGTGGCGTGATCACGCTCTTTTGCTCTCAATTCTTTGATCACTTTTAGGGGCACTGGAATTATATATATATATATATATATATATATATATATATATATATATATATATATATATATATATATATGTTTTTTTTAATTTAGAAATATTTTCCAATTTTTCTCTTCTATTGGGTTTTAATATCAAGATTTTATGCATATAGAAATTATTGATCAGTTAAAAAAAATTTAAATATTTGAAAATTCAAAGTTCAAAGCATGTTTTATTTTTGATATCTGCTAAGCCATTAACCTAATTTGATTTGACGTTTGAGTTGTATATATGCATTAGTAGTCAGTTCCATGATGGGGCAACTTCTTTTATTAGTGTTATGTTCTTGAAAGTAATTTATTTTTTGCGATGAATTCCTGATCATTTTTATTCTACGTTACTGAAATTGAGATTTTTGTTTCTTGTAACTATGCCAAAATTTTGAAATCTCTGATAATGGCAAGCCTAAATATATACTCCTTTTAAATTCCGACTCTAAGTTAAAAATATGTGACTTCTATTGGTGTGCTTTATGAAATTTCCCCAAGATAGCTCTTTGCCCTAGGTTAAGATTTGAAAAAAGCCCCCTCTAATAGGTGTTAGATAGGCAAAATATTTTTCAGACTAATTTTTGCGTCTAAGAAACCATATTAAAAATTTTTACTTTAAATAAAAATCTCGCGTGCAGTTTTGTGAAAACCGGAAAAAAATCACTGCACAAAACATCAAAAATACTTTTCTAGGTATTTAATTTATATTCTTTTAAGGATGACATTACGATATAAGCATGCGATCTGCACTTTTCAATTATAAAATCTTTTTAAAGTATGCTTAAAAGCATTTTAAAATAGTCCTCTATGTCAGGAAGTCTAACCTTTTTATTGTGTGATTAGCCTTGAAATTTGGATTTGATTAGACTCGGGTCTCAGCGCAAAATTGAGCATAGCAGAAGGACACATTTTAAAATTCTTTGCTTCTGTTACGGAACTGTTCCTAAAATGATAACGCATAGTTAATTTTGGTTTAGGGTTATTGAATACGCATTATGTCCCAATGTTTGAAACTTTACTTTTAATACAAGCAAAGATATACCCTTCAACAAGATAATTCAGTTGCATTTTTGCTTCACTATGTTCCCTTTACAACCTTAATTTTAAAAACATAACCACTTTTAAAATTATTTGCTTTTGTTACGGAACTGTTCCCTGAATGATCAACGCATACTTAATTTGGGTTTGGGGCTACGCATTATTCCCGATGTTTGAACACTGTTTCGCTTACAACCTTAATTTAAAACGTATTATCACATTTAAAATTTTTTGCTTCTGTGACGGAACTGTTCCTAGAATGATCAAAGCATAGTTAATTTTGGTTTGGGGTTATTGAGTACTCATTATGCCCCGAGTTTTGAAACTTTACTTCTGTTACAAGCAAAGAAATATCATTTTACACTGCGTTTTATCTGAATTATCTTGCAAAGCTAATTCAGATGAATTTTTGCTTCACTATGCTTCGCTTATAATCTAAATTTAAACGGTATGAGAGCACTTGAAAAAATTATAAATACTGTCGCTATTATAATATGATATCGCATTTGTCAAGCAAAATTAAAACTTCCTGAGATATAAATTCTTAGATCCAACTTTGAAATCTTTAGGGTGTTGAGTCTGTTAGCTCGAGCGCAGTTTTATCAGTTTTGGAAGCGGTTTCTAGAGTTATCGGAGATAAACATTGATACAATAAAACATCCAAAATATTTGATCTGAGTGCGTACTTTTTTTTTTAATATTTAGAGTGCGTATATAAATAAGTGTCCAATTTCTTGGATGTTTTCGATCGAGTGGGAAGTTATTAGAAGGTGGTAAATATCTATTAAGAATAGTGGAGTAGTTGTAAGCCGAATTTCCTAAGCAGCGCTATATTACATTGCAAGAGGTATCGTAAGGCGGTATTTCGAAGGGTAGATAATTGAACTTAATTTGCATTAAAACTTTGTATCTGTGCAAGGGATAGATTTTGAACTCCATACTTAATTCGGTATGCTTCAAAAGGTGGGTTTTGAACGTCCTGCATACCAAAAATATTGCAAAAACCGAAATTTTTAATCTTTCGCATTAGGAATTCATAAACAATTTGGAAGGGATGATGTGCCCCCACTGCTTACTACGGTGTTAAAGAATTTTTTGGAACATTGTTAAATTCATAATATTTTTTTTACTCTTGACATTAATCATACAGTACGTAAATACCTTTTCGATACGGGAAACCCCCTGACTACTAGTGTGGTATCCAACGCCAATAGAACAGTTGGGACTTATGTTGTATATTCGCCTCTAGTAGAGAATTCTGTAACGTCAATAGTATCTCTGCCCTAGTAAAGAATTCTGCACCGCCAGTAGTCATAATCTAGTACATTATTCTACGCCGCCGGTAGCAATTATCTAGTGCAGTATTCTGCGCCTCCAGTAGTATTCCATCTAGTGCAGTATTCTGCACCGCCAGTAGTATTCCATCTAGTGCAGTATTCTGCACCGCCAGTAGTATTCCATCTAGTGCAGTATTCTGCACCGCCAGTAGTATTCCATCTAGTGCAGTATTCTGCACCGCCAGTAGTATTCCATCTAGTGCAGTATTCTGCAACGCCAGTATCAATCATCTAGTGCAGTATTCTGCACCGCCAGTATCAATCATCTAGTGCAGTATTCTGCACCGCCAGTATCAATCATCTAGTGCAGTATTCTGCACCGCCAGTATCAATCATCTAGTGCAGTATTCTGCACCGCCAGTATCAATCATCTAGTGCAGTATTCTGCACCGCCAGTATCAATCATCTAGTGCAGTATTCTGCACCGCCAGTATCAATCATCTAGTGTAGTATTCTGCACCGCCAGTATCAATCATCTAGTGCAGTATTCTGCACCGCCAGTAGTATTCCATCTAGTGCAGTATTCTGCACCGCCAGTAGTATTCCATCTAGTGCAGTATTCTGCACCGCCAGTAGTATTCCATCTAGTGCAGTATTCTGCACCGCCAGTAGTATTCCATCTAGTGCAGTATTCTGCACCGCCAGTAGTATTCCATCTAGTGCAGTATTCTGCACCGCCAGTAGTTTCCATCTAGTGAAGTCTTTTGCACCGCCAATTGTTCTCTCACCCCTATTGCAGTGGTCTGCTCTGAGGATGGCACAATTCCCCCTACTATACTATTTCACACCGTCAATAGTCCCCTCACTCCCTAATAAAGGAATTCTGCATTGTCAGTAGTCCTATCAGCATTTGAACCGTATTTTGCTTTATCTTTAATAGCGACCAACAATTTCACATTCTGTCTTATCACTAAAGCCTTTACCACTAATATAATCTGAATTCTCACTGGCGCCTGTCTCCCATTACCATTGACATATTTTGTCTTACTACTAGAGCAGTTACCAGCAGTTATTTACATTTTTAATGGTTAGCTGCATCACCAGAAAAAAAATTCTCGTTCTATATGGTTTTCATCTCCTAGAAAATTTTGTCCTTCAACACAAAGAAACCATTAAGAAAGATTAAACAAAATACTTGTGACTGTTGTCTCAATGCTTCAGACAAATCCTTCTAGAGCATTTATACGCATGATTCACCACGGTTCCTGTTTTGCATTTTTATTGCTCACGTTCTGGCAATTTACACATTTCCTAGAGATTAAAAGACACCGTAACTTGAAAAAAAAATCGCGTTCTAGGTAATTATAAAATCCTAAATTTACACGCTGAAAAAAAAGCATCGATCCTTAGAAAAAAAATTTAAACATCCGATTGGAATGAATCAGCAGAGACACTGAAAGCCTCATTAATTGCTGCAAACATATGCTAATTTTTTCACGTTGTGTGTTTACTCGTCTTGTTTAGGGCTTTTATGCTTTTTCAAGGTACAAAACCATCTTAATTACTTACAGCGATTCTAGTTTTTCTTTACTTCCCTAGTAAAAAGGGAATAAGACAAAGCAATTTTTTGGGGGAAAAAAGGAGCTTTGTTCTTTTCATCCTTTGGTGGTCTCTTTATTCTAATAACTAGGTGCGATGGAAAACGGAAGGAAGCAAAAAAACTCATAAAGATAGCCTGGGAAATTAAAAATTTAAACACTGCTGTAGTGTGGTTTGTCTTTTTCTTGTTGGTGTGTTTTCATTACATAAACAAATTTTAAAATGCAGTGTAAATGGTCTTTTTTTCTGGTCGCTTGCGTGTATGAAAAATTGATACTTAAAGGGGATTTTTTCTAAATGATACACTCCGGAATGGATTTTGGTGGATTTGGACTGATGAATGGCTATCGACTGATACTGGACGGGACATAAGGGAACGTGAATTACATGTTATATGCTTAGAACATGGGGACGGGTTTTGAATGATGCTGGACGGGATATAAACTAAACGTGGATTTCAAATGACATGCTTAGAGCATAGGCTATTGACTGATACGGGATGTGATGTAACTAAATGTGGATTTCAGATGATACGCCTATAACATAGGTTCGGCTATTGACTCATACTGGACGTGACATAAACCAAACATGGATTTCAGATGATACGCTTAGAACATGGGTTCGGGTATTGACTGATACTGGGCGGCATATAAACTAAGTGTGGATTTCAGATGATACACGTAGAACATAGTTTAGGCTATTGACTGATACTGGACGTGACATAAACCAAAAACCAAACGTGGATTTCTGATGATACGTTTAGAACATGGGGTGGCTTTTGACTGATACTAGACATGATAAAAGCTTGACATGTATTTTAATTCATTTGTAGAATGGTTTTGGCAATTTAACATTTATTTTTAGTAACTGTTTATCTTTTTATGATTTAACATACAATTCGTGAAATAATTGTCGCGAAAAACTATTCTTAGTTTGATTAACATTGTACTGTTTGTAAAATCGAAAGAATATTTGTTTTGCAAAATTTTTTATAATTTATGGCGATAAAGCAAAAAGGAAAAGACTTTTGACTGATACTAGATATGATACAAGTTTGACATGGACTTTAATTCATTTTGTACAGCTATGTTTAAAATTTTTAAGTAACTCTTTATGGAACTTTGCTTATTGTTAAGCAGAATGTTCCAGAAATAATTGTCCCAAAAAACTATGCTCTTAATTTGCTTAACATATTGACTGGGTTGTTTATGAATTTCAGAATAGTATTTGTCATGTAAACATTTTTATCATTTAAGGAGATAAAATAAAATGACAAAGGCTTTCGACTGATACTAGGCTTGATACAAGTTTGACATGGACTTGAATTTGTACAGCAATTTTAAAAATTTTTGCTTTTAGCAAAACTTTATGGAACTTTTTTATTGCTAAGCACAAAGTTCAAGAAATACTTCTCTCAAAAAAATTATGCTCTCTTAGTTTGCATAACATATTTATTGGGTTGTTTATGAATTTCGGAAGAGCATTTTTCATGCAATTTTTTTAAATTTAAGGAAATGAAGTAAAAATGACACTTTTGACTGATACTAGACATGATACAAGTTAATCATGAATTTTAGTTAATCGTAGAACGATGGTAAATTGTTTATATCTTTATTTTTAGTAACTCTTCATTGATATTTTTGATGGTTTAACATACAATTCATGAAATAATTGTCAGGAAAAAAAATTCAGGTAATTTCTTCTAACGAAACTACCGCGGGTTATTAACGTAGGATTACTTATAGGTGCTTACCTCTTTTGTATGTATATATGTATCTATATATATATATATGTACGTACACACACACACATATATATATATATATATATATATATATATATATATATATATATATATATATATATATATATATATGTCAAAATTTTGACGCATCTTGGTACTTTTTGTTTAACTTGTCCAAACGATAGACTGGGTTTGGCGCGCTGCCAAAATTAAACTCGCGAGAATTTGCGAAACGGACGATTTTAGCGCCTGAAATTTTCCTTCCGCAGGTCCGTTATGGAGGAACGTAATCCTACGTTAAAACCATCCTCTCTTAGTTTTCTTAACATATTGTGTTTGTAAAATTGGAAGATCATTTGTCATGCAAACTTCTTTTAAATGGAAGTAGATAAGGTAAAATGACAAAGGCTTTTGACCGATACTAGATATGATAAAAGTTTGAACTTGACATCAGTTAATTTGTACAATTTTTTTTGTATTTAGAAACTTTTTATGAGCCTTATTATTGTTTAACACACAATTCAAGAAATAATTATATCAAGACTATTCTCTCTTATATTTACTCATGGTATTAATTGGGTTGTTTGTGAAATCGGAAGAGCATTTGTCAAGCAAAGTCCTTTTTTTTTAAATTTAATGATTTAAAGCAAAATGAGAAAGGCCTTTGTCCAACAATAGACATTAGTCATGGATTTTACTTAATTTGTTGAACAATTTTAACATTTTTATATATTTGTTTTTAGTAACTCTTCATTGATCTTTTTTATTACTTAACTACAGCGTAAATTGCTCTAAGAAAGAATGAATCTGTAAGTACTAATATAGGTTTTGTTTTGTTTGAATCGCTACGATCAAATTTTCGCTACACGAGGGCTAATTAGATCAGGACCTACAGTTTAAAGCCGGTTCCGAATGGCTGCAAACATCCATGCCAACAGTGGGACTCGAACCCAGAGGATCTGAACCGGATGCCAACGCCTTAGCCATTCGGCCATCACCTGGCAAAGTACTAATATAATTGTTAAATTAACTTTCTATGATATGTGTTTTATTTTTATGCATCTTCAATTTAAGAAAAGACTTGAATCAATTAACTTTCTATGATGTTTTACTTTATTTTTACACGTCATTAAATAAAAAAACAATTTTCTTAAAGCATATGCATAGAAACGTCTCAAGCTGAAACATCTCAAACTTTATGTACATTCAAGAAAATTGTTTCAAAATTCATGCCTTGTATGCTATATTCTTAAAAAAAACTATTTTAAAGTGATGCACATGTAGAAACAGAAGCTTACTTTGTTATATTTATACATATTATTTGAAATAAGGTTATAAAGGCCTTTCTTGCGAAGGGTCAAAATGACCCCTCTTCGTAGTTCTAGGTATATTCTAAATACCGTAGTTCTAGTGTTAACAAACTTCCAAAAATAATTGTCTGAAAAAACTGGACTCTCCTAGTTGGCTTAATACATTATGAATGGGTTGTTCGTGAAATTTATTTTAATAGTGGTTACTCTCCTGATTTTGTTGAAAACATCAAATAAGATTTATACCTTCTTCATTTAGAGTTTTTATTATATCCTTATACACCATTTATACTTTTGATATATGCAGAGTTAGAGTAAATTTTATCTACTTGGCGCATAATGACCTTACTTGAATTTGTGCCATAAGATTTTAACGAACAGCTCTAATTTTCCTTTTTGTAGTTTAGAGTAACAAAAAGCCTTCTAATTTAATCCTTAGTTTCTAAATGTGTTAGAGCTGTAAATAAGAGTATGTCGTAACTTCATCCAATGGAGAAAAAAAACCTTCCTAGTATTTTTTTTCGTTTCCTGGAGTAATTAGAAGCGAAAGAAAGTGTATTAGGCCAACAAAAGAGGTCTATGTTGTAGCCGAGGTAACTTAATAAACAGTGTTATCACGTGGACTAATTATTTAGGGGTATTTCTGATGTTAAAAATAAACATAATATGGTTTTCTTATCTAATGAAGGAAACATTTTTGTTTCATGGCATTGCCGTGGTTTAATCTTTCTCTTGAAGTCAAGTTATGACACAGCAAAGATAATTTCCTGAAAAAAATACGGAATCCTGTATGTATGTTGCACAAATTCAGTGGTTATACCGAAATCTGATTTCTGATAAAGTACTAGATCTACATTGACATAGTTTGGTCACTGACTGTTCATTACGTTCATGATATGTTCTAGGAATTTCAAGCTATGTTCAATGCTTCAAATCTGCTTATATTCAGAAGGAAAGGGTATAAGCTATTTTTCTATCATAACAATTCTACGTATATGGTTTCTAAATTTACAAAAAAATATTTTGATAAGTTAATTGTATGCTTTTTACATAACCTGTAGTTGAAATTTAGTTTTTCAAACATCATGAATTGAAAACTTAGTTAAATTGATGTATTTTATGAAAAGAAAGCAATATTCATATGTGAAATTTACAGTTTAAAATATATTTTCATGTCACTACATTTCTTGTCGGACGATAGTTTCAGCCTTGAAACAATTATAACGAATTGAATTCAGTTACGGCCCTCCTCAGCGCATTGACTGCCGGAAGGTCAAAGTATGAAATATTAGGATTTTGTTTTGAAATTGAAGAACAATATAATTGATGTTTGAGTAGTATTCAAAAGCTGTACAATGAGAAAAATAAATATAATATAAATAAAATGAGAAAAAATATATAGCATTGAATTTTTATTACGGATCATATCATTGTAAAAAAAAACTATGCCAAGACATAATCGGAATGTTCAGTTTCACAGTTTGAAAAAGCTGGAAAAAACCTGCTTTCTTAAAATTTTTTTTCAATTTTCCGAATTAAACTGAACTATTTCAAGTTAAGTTCTGGGGCCCGTGACCTCCCCCCCCCCCGACGCTACGCCTACGCTCTCAGTTTACCAACCATAACAATACTCTAAAATGCAATCTGTGAAGAGTCTGTAGCTCAAAAAATACGTATACCTGAATTTACTAGCTAATGTTGAAAATCGCTCTGGCTGCAGATTTTTTTCGTTGCAAATATCGCTTTCGAAATTTTGCATCCTGTATGAGTTTATCGTAAGGAGACTTAGTGCATTACCAAAAAAAAATAATAATCAAAATGTGGAGGAAAAGGAAATAGTTTAATTTATTAACTTGCCGGAAAAGCCAATATAAAATAAAACATCTCCCGGAAGCAATATTTATCGAGATTGATACTCAGTTCTTGGAACCAATACTCTTTCAGAAGTACAGTTCCTCAAATGGGGCTTCTGGAGGCCCTATTTTACAGTGCGCTGGTTTTCGGTGCTGAGTGTGCTCGGATCGAATCCCGGCGTCGAGCCGCAAAAAATGCCACCGTTTGCATAGTCCCTTCTTACAGGGTAATGCTGGTCGCCTATATGATGCAACCGTAGTAAAATTGACAGTTAACTGCGGCCTAGTATAGGCGAATGTTTGAAGACAAATGCCTCCACCTTAAAAAAATAATAAAATTTTTAAAAAATGACTTCTCCCTATATTCTAATAGGTAATAAATTTCATACGACACAGTAATACCATTTCCCGCTCTTCAGGCTTGTAAGCATTCGATAGGGAGTGATCATTGCGCAGCCTGCCGAAAATAACAAAATAAGTGGAAAATTATTTTGGCATCATCCTTGTTTGAAAAGTCAATACTTTACGATTTAGAGTAAGAATGATACAACATCAAAAACATATTTCTCTTCTATGAAAAATTAAAAATTAAAGAGCTATTTGAGTAGTTTACAGGACTTTAGTCCAGATCAAATTTAATGTCGCAGATGCTATTTCATGGCCTTAACTTACTGATTCAAACAATATACGCCCCTAAGAAACTCGTTAGAGATAGCAACTGGACTGTTTTACTTCTACGGAACACTATTTATTCTCTTATTGGGTGCTTTATCCCGTCGACCAAATCCAAATTCCAAAAACCTCTGTTGTAAATAGACAAATGTCGTCAGAATAAATTTCTAAGGAATTGAGAGAATATTTTTTTTCCTTTTTAAAAAAAGATGTCTCCTTTGATAGCTGTAAAGAAAGGAATTAATTTCTTAAGCCTGTAGAGCACTTTTGGTGAGCGCTGTTGCTCCTATGACCTCAACTCTGCAGTGATGAATCTAACAATTGAACCTAGTTCGCTTTTTTTAAAAGACCGGACAAATCAGCTTTCTAATTTTGCCAACAGATGGCGCCAGCAGCGTAGCAAAAGAAATTTACCTAATGTCAACTCGCCTATCAAGACAACGATATTCACGATCAGGGCAACGCATCACCGTGACTCCCGTATCTCACTTCCATTTGCTTTTTACTAGTTGTAAAATTTACTGTGACGCTGCAACTCCGGGGCATAGAGAATATACTAGGGCTTTATAAGCAGAACAGGGATATTTTTTTCCGTACTTGAAATGCCAGGAAATGAAAGAAATAAGATTTTTTTTAGGATTTGAACAATAAATTTCGACCCCCCCCCCCAAAAAAAAAAAAAAAAATTGGTCCCATGTTTTATAAAACAGTTAAATTTGGGGTCATTTTTAAAGCTTTTTTTTCTGTCGCAGGTTCTTGGTTTCGGATCTGTCTGTTCCTATCCCATTCAGAACTCTTTTGCTCTTATTCGCTTCCCCGCTCGCTCGCAGCTGGAGGGTTAACTTTCAAGGTATTATCTGGGATACAGACCCATGGTAGCCTAGCAATAGCGGGTCGGTGCTGAAGGTTCTCGGATCGAATCCCGAGAAGCGTCATTAATTACCACCATGATCTCCCCAGATGTAGCCCCTGCAGATGCTCGGTCAAAGATGAGGTGGTACCTGGTTTATCGGACTCCAACCTTTGTGGTGTCATTATAAACCGGAGACGCAGATCTCAACCCACTAGCCTAAATGGACCTAGTTTGGAATACTTCCCGCCAGGTGGCATTAGAAACATCATCATCATATGGGATTAAACACCATTCCATCCGCTCTGAGGATGGGGTTACTCTTATTCATTTCCACGTGATAGATAATTACCACCATCTTTGGATCTGTTTTACTCTCGTACAATAAAAAATTTAATGTCATTTTTTTGTTGTTTAAACCCATGATAAACACATTTTGCACCCAAGGACACATATTGGACACATTGCAAGGTGATTACTGTTGCCTCCACAGCGTGGGATTGGGTTCTAATCCCTACTGTGCATGGATATTTCTGGACTATTTTCTTCTAGGGAACACTGTTTATTCTCTTATTGGGTGCTTTATCCCGTCGACCAAATCCAAATTCCAAAAACCTGTGGTGTAAAGAGACAAAAAAAAATTTATACCGAATTGAGAGAATTTTTCTTCCTTTACAGCTATCAAAGGAGAGACTTTTTTTTAAAGGAAGGAATTAATTTCTTATGCATGTAGAGCACTTTTGATGAACGCTGTTGCTCCTATGACCTCAACTCTGAAGTGATGAATCTAGCAATTGGACCTAGTTCGCTTTTTTCCAAGACCGGACAAATCCGCTTTCTAATTTAGCCAACAGATGGCGCCAACAGCGTAGCAAAAAAATTACCCAATGTCAACTCACCTATCAAGTCAACGATATTCACGATCATGGCAACTCGTCACCGTGACTCCCGTATCTCACTTAGCTACAAACCCTTGGGAATAAACTTTCCTCTCGCATTCATTAAAAAGACGGTTCGGATAATTTTGCTGATATGAAATTGTTATAACTGGAATTAGTATTTTAAAGAGCCCCAAGAATCGAAAAGAAAAAAAAATCTCAACCCACTTATGACTTTCACTCCAAATAAATTTGTCTCTTATCAGACTTTCAAACTTTTAACCGGATATTTTTTAATCAAAACTTCCCAACTTTTATTACTTTATCAATTTGTTAAAAAGTCGAACTGTTATTTTCACTGTAGGACATAACAGTCATAATGATGACGTTGCCAACTTCCTTTATTAAATATACATATATTTTTAACTTATCAAAATTTAAACAAAACTATGTGTATCATTCCCAATTCGGCACCTAAGTAGTTTATTTAACTCTGTATACGTTACTAGCTGAATGTCCGTGCTTCCCTACGGAGTACATTCAAATTAAATACAACGGTCAATGTATACAATTAATGCCAAAAAAAAATATTTATAATAAATACAACGGTCAATATATGCAATTAATGCCATTTAAAAAAGGACCAAAAAATATATTTATGAAAAAATGGTAATGGATATTTCTATAGACAAAATAGTGTAGAAGAAAATATTCAAATTAAATCTTATAGAACATACTAAAGAATGTAGTACAGTTACTATAGTACAGTTTGAGAAACATGTTTTACTGTATTTTAATATTTTTTTTGGATAATGTGCAATGGTTTGCTGCATTAGAAAGAAAAAAAAATTGTCAATTTATTTCGTTGTTATGCACATGACGCAAAATTAGTTTAAAGTATCACAAAAAGAAAAGAAACCACGTGATCAGCATTTAATAAATTAAATTCTAAAAATTAACCTGCATTTTCTGATTCTTGGTGAATTTTTAAAGATTCGAAAATGATTTCATTTTAAAGGAATTTTTATGATCCTTCTCGTGATGTAAATTTTATAACCTTCAGATTATTATTTTAAATGCATACTTAAAAAAGGTTACAAAAATAGCTTGAAAATTTAATTTTAAAAAATCTAAGAATTTTTCAAAAATATTTCTTAGTGCCCCCTTACACTGTAAGAAGAATCGCCATGCAAAATTCCAGCACTTTAGGTCCAGCGGTTTGGTCTGTGCGTTATCTGCCAGTCAGTGAGTCAGTCACGGAACTGTTTTATGTATAGGCCTAAAAACTTCGAAATATTGATGTTTGTTACACAGCTCTAAGAAATCATGATCTATTATTCTAACCTAAGATTTATGGACTTTAGTCCAGACCAAATGTAATGTCGCAGATGCTTCTTCATGCCCTTAACTTTTTGATTCAAACAATATAGGTCCCTAAGAAACTCGTTAGAGACAGCAAACACCTGCTTATCTCGCCAAATCGCATTTTCTTCCGCAGTTCTTCTTTCTTGGCGATTTCAGTTACAAAACCAACTAAATTAGTCCGCAAATAAGCCACTTAATCTACTACTTTTCGTTGTGGCAGTAGGGAGAATATTGCTGTGGTCATAGGGAAAAAAAATCCCTTTCTTTTCGGCTTTTTTTTTGTGCTATAATTAGAAGTGCTGGAGAGCTAGGGAAAAGAAACTTTACTGGGGGAAAGATAATAAAATAATCAGAGTTTGATTGATATCTGCGAGACTATCGAGATTATAAGTTCATTATTCAAAAAGCTTTTTACGTTGAACCTTTTTATTGTTTCTTCATATTTCGCAGCATTGGGGGAAATATTTTTAATTGTTACATAAATTGTTTGAGTAATATAAATTAATGTATTTATCTTCATAAATTGAAATTTTTTCACTACATAATCATTTTTTCATTCAAAAGATAATCGGGTTTAAGATTGACATTTGTCCAATTATTGAGATTATGAGTTCGTTTTTCAAAAAGCTTTTTACGACCAACGTTTTGAAAGTTTACATTTTATTGCGTCTTCTTCAAAATTCTTCTTCATTTTATTGCGTCAAATCTTCAAAAATATATATATTATTCCCCACGTAATCTTTTTTTCATTAAAATTAATCAGATTTCGACTAACTGACAGATTATTGAGACTAAAACGCAACAATAAAATAAATACTATATATATTTGCTACATAAATAGTTTAGGAATGTGATTTTGTTTTCAAAACTTGAAAAAATTGATTACGTACTGAATTAAATTTTATTTTCATTTAAAAAAATAATTAGGTTTAGATCGACATGAGATAAATTATTGAGACTATAAATTCTTTACTCAAAAAACTTTTTAAACCAACTTTTTGAAGGGTAACAATTTATTGCCTTATAACACTATTACACAGCAATATAAGAAACACTATTTACATTTGTTACATGAATAGGTTTAGTAAATTGAATGTCTTAAAATCTTCAAAAATATATATATTATTCCCCACGTAATCTTTTTTTCATTAAAGTTAATCAGATTTCGACTAACTGACAGATTATTGAGACTAAAAGTTAATTATTCAAAAAGGTTTAACTTTTTAAAAGTTAACATTTTATTGCCCCTTCATATTACGAAGAACAAGGGAAAATATTTATCAGTGTGTCAAATAGTTATCGTAACATGAATTTCTTTTCAAATCTTCAAAAAATAGAATTTTATTCACTACGGAATCTTTTTTTTATTCAAAAAATAATCTGGTTTAGACTGACATCTGTCAAATCATTAAGACTGAGTTCGTTATTAAAAAAAAAAACTATGTGTCTCAAACTTTTTACGGCCAACTTTTTGAAAGTTAACTTTTTATTGTTCTATGATATTTCTCATCATTGGGGAAAAATATTTATAATTATTACACACTTTTAGTAACATGAATCAATTTCTTTTAAAATCTCCAAAATGTAGAACTTTATTCATTATGTAATATAGTTTGATTAACATAATCTGGTTTTGACTAACAATCAACATATTATTCAGACTAAGTTAATAATTCAAAAAACTAACTTTTTAAGAGTCAACATTCTATTGCTTCTTCATATTATGCAGCATTGGGGGGGGGGGGATTATTTATTATTATTACATAAGTAGTTTTAGTAATGACTGTCTTTTCAAAACATCCAAAAAGGAATTTCATTCTCTATGTAATCATTTTTTGTTCAACAAGTTGTCAGGTTATAATTGACATGTGTCAAATTATTGAGAACGAGTTCGTTATTCAAAGAACTTCTTATGTCCAACTTATTGAAAGTTGACATTTTATTGCCTTATAATACTATTACTCAACAATGGAAGAAATACTATTTACATTTGTTGTATAAATAGTTTAGTAATATGAATGAACGGCTTCTTAAATCTTCAAAAATATACATTTATTCACTACGCAATCTTTTATCTATTCAAATAATAATCAGGTTTACATTGGCATCTGTCAAAGAAATGAGACTATAAATTTATTATTCAAAAAGCTTTTTAAATTTACTTTAAAAAGTTAAAATTTTATTGCTGCTTTAAGTTACACATCAAAAGAAGCATTTGTGATTGTTACACAAAGTTTTTCTTTAGTGATAAGAGATTCACTGATCTTGAAGATGTCTCATATTTTTCAAATCTTTAAAAAATGGAATTTTATTAACTACGTAATTTTTTTCATTCAAAATTTGCATCTGTGCCTGAAGCTTGCAAAATGCTTGCATCACTTTAAAGATGTTAACTTTATTACGATGATCCATCGTTGTGCATCGTTGAAGTGTGTCTATATACAGATACTGAACGGATGCTACAAATTATTTTGCTCAACTATACGCATATTTTCCCCCTTAATTTTTTGTTGTTTTCCATCAAAACGCATTAACAAAGTCCCTATATCTAGGCTAAAGAAAACGAGCCAACTAATCAGGCAGGTGTACAGGAAAAAATATTTTCATCACTGTTATTGTGTGTGTGTGTGTATGTATATATATATGTATATATATATGTGTGTGTGTGTGTGTGTGTGTGTGTGTGTGTGTGTGTGTGTGTGTGTGTGTGTGTGTGTATATATATATATATATATATATATATGTATGTGTGTGTGTGTGTGTATATATATAAAATATGTGTGTGTATATATCCGCTGGCGCTAGACCTAAAGGGCTGAAATTTTGCATGGCGATTCTTCTTATAATGTAGGGTTGCACTAAGAAAGGTTTTTGAAAAATTCTTCTTAGATTTTTTTTAAATTAAATTTTTAAACTGATTTTGTAGCATTCTTTAAAGTTTGCATTTAAAATAATTTCAGGATTATAAAATTTATATCACGAGAATGATCATAAAAATCCCTTTCAAATGCAATCGTTTTCGAATCTTTACTTCCATTTTCTTATTTTGGTGAAATTTACAGATAAATTTTTAGAATTTATTTTATTAAATGCTGATCACGTGGTTTCTTTTCTTTTTGTGATACTTTAAATTAATTTTGCGTCACGTGCATAACAACGAAATAAATTGACAAAAAATATTAAAATACGGTAAAAGATCAAATTTAACCACTAGACTCATAGAGATTGACGTTTTTTAAGCATTTAATTCAAATTAGTATGCTTTATGGATATTAAACATACAAATTGCATACATTGACCGTTGTATTTAGTTGGAATGTACCCCGTAGCGAAGCACGGGTATTCAGCTAGTTAAATTATAAAGTTATTTCCGTTTTCACTCGCACACCTTTCTCTTCCCGCCGTTTTGTCAGGAAGGTATTTAACCTTTACCTTACGGGATGGGATAGCATGTATCCCAAAAATACGGGCGAAAGAATATATATACACAACATATATGCATACATATATATATAACCCCCTTAATGGCCGTTCTTACGAAGGGGGTATGAAATTTCCCGTTGTAAAGAGGGACTAGGAAAAATGGGCCCCTTAAACTAAAGGTTAATGGCGTTCGAACCAAGCACCCCTATTTCCGAACTCAACGCGCTACCACTTGTCACGGGCTTTTCATCATTTTGTTTTCCCCCAGAGAATGTTTAACAAAAGTCCAGATTTTAAGACTGAAGTAAACAGGCAAATTAGTCGGGCAGGTGAAGAAAAAAAAATTTATCACTTATATTATATGTTTTATAAATTATAAAATGCTTTCAGTTTACGCGTATGCACTTTTCTTTCCTTTTATTTTATATCGTATTCCCCATCTAATGTGGGTTTAGATAAAAGAACTTTTAATGGAAGAAAGAAAAGATTTTTTTTCTCTTCTATTTTGCTGATTTGTCGGGGAAGAATTATTGGATTCCACCACACGACAATTAGTTTGATTCCATGCTAGGGTGAATGGAAAAAAAAGATTTCTGGCTAAAAGCACGGATTAGCAGTCTTTGTGTTCTTTTCTGACGGTTATTTTCACGGGTCTTTGGAGCAGGAATCAAAAAAGGAATTTTTGACAAACTTTTGAGAAAGAAATACACATCAGTGAGCTATGGAAGTTTTGAAGGGAAATTGAATAAAATATGTCAAATATTTCTTTCTGTTTTCTTTTAAAATGGTAATATATGTGTGTGTCTGTGTGTATATGTGTGTGTGTGCATGTATATGTATGTGTGTGTGTGTGTGTGTATGTGTATGTATATATATATATGTATGTGCGTGTGTGTGTGTATGTATGTGTATGTATATATATATATGTGTGTGTGTGTGTGTGTATGTATGTGTATGTATGTATGTATATATATATATATATATATATATGTATGTGCATGTATGTATATGTGTGTGTGCGCATGTATATGTATGTGTATATATATGTGCGTGCATGTATGTATATGTATGTTTGTGTGTATATGTGTGTGCATGTATGTGTGTGCATATATGTATGTGTGTGCATGTATGTATATGTATGTGTGTGCATGTATGTATATGTATGTGTGTGCATGTATGTATATGTATGTGTGTGCATGTATGTATATGTATGTGTGTTTTTGTTGCGAAAGAGGTATTGTTTGAACTACTAATTGAATTTTAACAACATACGGGGTGTGCCTGAATGGACTCCAATATTTCTGAAGGTCACTGGTAAGGGTATGCTGGGGGTGTATAGCGTCCCGGGAGGTGACAACAGTTCAGATGGATTTTCTAGTTGTCTGTAGACACCATGAGTGGGTCCGGTGAACTTTGCAGTTTCGTTATCGAGGCTTTCTTTAGAAACGACGATTCTGTAACCGCGACTCAGCGGGAATTTCGTATGCGCTTCGAGATCTATACAACTGATGCCGTTCTTGGTCGAAAATTTTTGCGATGGGTTTCAAACTTGAGAGCAAGTGGGTGTGCATTACCAAGGAAACCAAGAAGTCGTCTTAGTAATATTGGAACAAATGAAAATGTGAAAAGTGTCCGTGAGTCGGATATCCGCAAGAAAGCCACTCCCCCATAGAAGACTGAGTGATGGAATACTTTAGAGAAAGGCTTTGGCAGTGCCTTAATATACTCTCGCAACCAGACTGATGTTATTTCCAAAACTTAGTGTTAAGGGGATAAGGGACCCTAAACCACGAATTTTTTAATTTTCAATTTTTATCAATATTCACAAAATGAGAATAATTTGAGTTAATTTTTAGTACAATTGAAGACCCTTGGAATTCAAAATAACATATTTTTGGGAGAATAATGCCTGTTTTTCAAATTTTTTTTTCAAAAATTCTAGCATTTTTCAAAATGCTCCATGTGAATTCAAAATCCTTAAAAAAAACTTAATTTTTTTAATATAAGTTTACCGTGTATATATAAACATAAATGTGCATTGATTTTTATTTTGAATGAATCTACAACCATGGGTAATTTTTTTTATGTTATTGCTTTATTTCATGGTCTTTAAATTTGAAAAATATTCGTGGTTTCAAAGAATTATGCACCATTTTGTGGCAAATACTTCAATAAACAATCCTGAGAAATTTGAAAGAAATCGGGACAAAATAAATGCAAGTGGAGCATTTTGAAAAATTTTTGAAGAACTTTTTGAAAAACAGGTCTTATTCCTGAAAAATACTTATTTGTGAAAGCTTAGTGCCCTCAATGTGCTAGGAAAAAATATTAATTATTCTCATTTTATGTACAGAGTAAAATATTGAAATTTTAAAAAACGAGATTGGAGATCACTTGTTCCTTAAGGGAACGGTGGACGTTAAATTATTTTCCTTTTTATCACAGAAATATGAAATTTTGTGCATAAATACATTTTACCGTAAATATATAGAATACCTTAAAAGAAATTCCCAATCTTACAATAATTTAAAAAAATTTTTAAAAATTTAAAATTTATAAACCAAAAATTTTAAAATACTCCTTGAGACTTAATTTTTTATATTTCCTCGATTTTGTATTTTGATTACTTAAAACTGTTAAAAATCTGGGTATCAATTATTCAATCCCCTGAATAGTGAATTTTCGGGAGATTTTTTTTCAGAATTCAATCCCGATTTTCATCAAAATTTTTACTTTTAAAAAGTTATAAATTAAAATTTAGTTATCTTGATGAAGTCGAATTGTAAAATGCATGCATAGTTTCTTTGTAAACAGTATCTGGATTCTTCCTTATCAATTTCCTGAATTTTTAACAGAAATTAAATCGCAGGGAGCATTTAAAAAATCTAAAAACCTTAAAATATCTGTTTTGAGAAAAACGGATTTAAAGTTTATTACTACACTTACCTTTATTACTAACTTCATAGAAGCTTCATAAAATATTTTTTTTACTTGTAAAAAAATATAATTCTGTAGGAAAATAGTACCAAATTAGTTTTTTTAAATAACTTAATAAATATTACAATAAAAAAAAAGTTTGCTCAAATAAAGGTACAAGGTCCTCTTAACCGTTTCAGGGACAACCCCCCCCCCCTCTCCCGTTTGCACAGTGCAGATTTTTTCCCCATTTTTTTTTAATCTAAAGAATCTTGAAAATTTTTCCAATTAAAGGTTGCGAAATGTTTTTACTTCTTTAAACTGATAACAGATGGCAGTACTAATCATTTTTCTGTTCATTTAACTAGAATACATTGCATGCAAGTGAAAAAAAAGACTACATTTAGGTGTTTGCACTGTGAAAACGGCGCCCCTCAAAGGGATTAAAAAGTTAGATTATAAGTACTTTTCGGAGACAGTTTTTTTTTCTATAAACCGTTTTTGCCATATTTTATTACCCTTTGAAATGAGTCCGTTCTGCCGAACCCTGTATAATTGGAGTGCACACAAAGTCTAGCAAAAAATAAGAAAACAGAACATTAAGTTATGTCACATAAAATGGTATTTTAAAGGAAGGTCATCATAATGAAGAATAACATCAATATTAGTGTACTAAGGTAGAAGCATAGATCTATTTTACGGTACAAGGAATCTAAAAATATAAAGTTTAAGAAAGGAAACAAATTTCAGGTAGTCTCTTCTAACGAAACTACCACAGGTTACTAACGTAGGAATACTTATCATTGCTTACCTCTTTTGTATGTGTATATGTATGTATTATATATGTATCTATATATGTATGTATGTGCATGTATATGTATGTATGTATATATGTATGCCCAAATTTTGTCGCATTTTGGTACTTTTCTGTTTAACTGTTTATTGCTTGCCCGAGCGATACAGACTGGGTTTAATTAATATATACTGGTTATAATTTTGGCGGGCTGCCAAAATTATAACTCGCGACGCAGGACATCTGAAATTTTCCGTTCCGGAGGACCGTTATGGAGGAACATCATCCTACGTTAAATAACGAAAATTACAGAAAACTTGTTAAAAAAAAATTTAGTGTACAGTGGGATCTCGATCTATCGTTTTTCAAGCGATGGATTTGCGGAAAAACGATAGACGCGGGAACGTATTTATGAAATATGATCGTCGGGACTTGGTGAAATAAATGACACATACGGGTGAAAGATGTTTCGGAGAACGATCGATCGAGATTACACTGTATTTGCTAAATCAATATTGCAACAGTGACAACATAAATATTAAACTCTAGAACTTCCAACAATAAAGATATTCCCATTTATGTTAAGTTTAAAACCAGAAACTTTGATTGTTTGTTATATTGTTAAAGGAAGAATTAGGGCGTTGATTTTCAAAATGTCACTATTTTTAAAAAAATAGAAAAATTGCACTGTAATCGCATTACAGTGGCACTCTTCCGTGTAAGTGTAGATGATTTATGTGGTTAAAAAGCTCAATTGCCTGAAGAAATTCAATATAATGAGACCAGAGACTCGACAAGGGAACCTCTTTTTTTATTTTTCAATATTTTACTCTATGTATATAAACCGAAGATAATATTGTTTTTTTGTTACATCGAAGACAAATTATAATTCAAAAATGTGTCTTGTGAAAGAATTAGGCATGTTTTTCGACAAAATTCTTCAAAAGTTCTCGAATATTTCAAAATGCTCCATGCGTATTCATTTTCTTCTGATTTCTCTTTGAAATTTCTCAGGAATGTTAATTGTAGTGTTTGTCATAAAACTTTACATAATTCTTTGATCTCGCAAATATTTTTCATATTTATAGGCTATGAAATAAAGTAAAAACATGCAAAAACAAATAACAGGCAGATTTATTATTAAACAAAATATGGCTTTAGTTTCGTACTAAAAGAAATTCAGTGCACAATTTTATATATGCGGCGGGGAAAGGCAAAGTGGTGTAAGTCAGTAAGTGAAGTTGTGTGAGTCAATAGAGTTTAACTGCAAAAACAACAAAAAATTCCACCATAAATAGAACAAATTATAATTCATAACAATTATTACAATATTGCAAATAACTGTTTACAATTCCACTATAAATTGAACATGGAGATTACCCAAAAGAAAAAAGTTGAAAATGTGCCTTACACCAATTTGCCTTTCAACGCCTCATATATATATATATATATATATATATATATATATATATATATATATATATATATATATATATATATATATATATATATATATATATATATATATATATATATATATATATATATATATATATATATAAATTAATTTTGAAAATCTTAACTTTTTAATATATCGAATGCGCATGGAGCATATTGAAAAATTCTAGCTTTTTTGAATTATTTTTAAACAGTCGCTTTTCTGCCAAAAAATTCTCATTCGGAAATCGAAGCGTCTTTCAGTGAAGCCATAAAGAAAATTCTCACTCTGTATATAGAGTGAAAAATTGAAAAGTAAAAAATTCGAGGTTGAAGGTCCCATAAAATATGTGGCTATCTGGAAAAGTGTTTATTTTTCTTTTTGAATTTACGAAAAATCAATTATAGCGGATAAGGAGAGTTCTGAAACTCGCCATCTCAATTATTTTTAAAAGGCATCTCTTTAGACAAACATAACTAATCGTAGAACAAGCCTTCAAACAAACGCAGAAAAGCTGCCCAACAAAGGAAACTCAACCAAGAATACTAAATATTCGAACTATTTAAAATGAAGCTCCCTATGCACCCATTAAAGTAACGAAAACGCACTTTATTAACTCGGTTATTCGCCCCATGCTATAATTCGTTATATCGATTTATCCACAGTGCTTACTTGAACATTTTACTTATTAATTACTTGTTCCTTACATCTAGAACTCCCTTTTCTTTACGGTTATTATAGTGAATTTCTTTAAACTATATTAAACTATTTTCTAACTTTCAAACGTCAAAGCTTATTACATAAGAAACCTTATTTTAACATAGTCAAATTTAAGGAGCTTAAGGGTTATGTAGCATTTTAGGTTTTGTTTAAACTGCTGTGTAGTATTTTAAGTATTTTTCATTGTTATTAAATATTCTGTAACATTTGCCTTTATTTTCTGTATTTTAAGATTTTAACTCAATCCTCTATTAATATTGAAGTATACCAATGAAAGTTGAACGCATTTTATTGCGATCCTTTATTGTTTGTTTCATAGTCTCAATGTTGGGCTTTTCAGAGTTTCTCATTCTTTGTGAATAGGCTTAATTTGCTAGCTTCGGCTTCCATGTTATTTATTTCCGAGAAATTTAGAATTCTTAAAATGTGTATAAAAGTTTGTTTCGGGATTGTTAATTTCAATTACCACTTAAAAAATTGATACACACACTTTGTAAAAAAAAAGTTATAAAGTCTTTGTATAACAAGTGCGTGTTTTTACAAAGTACGTGTATTTTTTTTAACGTCTTGTAACAGGGACTCGCAGTTTCTTAGCATCTGGAATAACAAATTTAAGGGGTAAAATATGGTATGGAACGAATTTACAGTTCAAAATCCGGCACAGGAGAATTATAGTTGATTGCCCATATAAATATTCTAAAATTTTTTATTTCATTTAAAGAAATTTATTCATTCAAATTTTCTTAGATTAATTTTTTTAAATTCATAAAAAATTAAAATTAATTTAAAAAAATTACTAAAAATTTATTTTAAAAATCTGGCTGAATGAAGATTAAAAATGCAAGATACAAATCTAAAATTATACATACTGTAAGGATTTTGCCTAAAATAAAAGACTGCCATCCTTTTTGTATTTTATGCTTTAATTGCATTTCTCGACTAAATATAGGCTATTTACAATATATATATATATATATATATATATATATATATATATATATATATATATATATATATATATATATATATATATATATATATATATATATATAACAGCACGGGCGCGGGCCGACGAATGAAGGACCGAGTGGCATAGTTTTGATGTTAAAATGGATGACTTGTCGCCCGGCCGTGCATCACAAATGTTTAAATCCATACCCGCATTTCATCTCAACCCTCGGACACACAAAACACCACAATGTTTATCTAACTACATCTTTTATTTTTAAGATACACAGAAATACAACATCTCGGGGCAACTTACAAATGAAAAAAGCCTACATGTACGTGATACCAAACCTTATATAAACTTATCTCGTCATGTGATCGTAGTAGTGTTTAATTGGTTAAAAGTTAGGAAAGGGAGTGACTAATGCGTTAAAGCATTTAATTTTCTGACCACGCTACGCAAGTTTAGTTTTCGGGTAATAGGCAGCCATTTAATATTTTCTCTCGAGGTTATTAGAACTTAGAATCAAAAGCGAAATTAGTTCGTACGCCGCAGGGTATTTAGAATAAATTAGAATATAAAGAGTTATAGGATTTTTAATGTTATATAATATAACGTCGGTTCACGGCATCGACGATGAAGGTCAGACTTGAGTTATCGCTGCGCTCATTCAAGTCTTTCTAGTCCCGGCGGTATCTCCTTGTCTCCGGCTCCAGTGTCACTCTAACTTCATCTCAGAAACTCTGAATCCACGTCCGGCGACTTTATATACCTCCACCGAACGTTCTCGAAAGATCTGGAAAATGCCGCCTTTGTTTATTCAGTTACATTCCCATACGACTTTGCGCTTCCGGTCGGCATCTCCCCTTTTGTAGCTGGTTTACTGTTCCGCGAGCATACGTTAGCACTTCCGGCCTTTATGTCTCCAGGGAACTGTGTGTCTGCAGCCGTGTAAATCAATCATGCGCACAAACCGTATGTCGGTTGGTCTTCCCGGAATTTATACGCACAAAATATTCGCTAATGTACGGGAGGCGTTACAATACCAAATATGTTTAAAAATATCTATGACGAATAATATTTGTCCGTCCAAAAGTTACTATACCAATAGCAAAGTTTCACAATCCTCTATTTTTAACCCAAGATATCTATAAAATAGCTTCGAAATTTCAACAGAGTTCCAAATTTCTCTTCAGACAGATTTTGAACTACAAAGTAACTGTTTGCTGTATATTTACTGTCTCTTGATTATTTCCAAAGGAGGCTATTTAAACTTCTTCGAAATTCGCACTGAGTGTCTCTTTTATAGATACCTTTTAAGTTACTTTTAAGAAAGTTTTGATTCTTTAGGCCTAATAGTTTCTGTTTGTTAAAAGTGCTCTTCCATTTCGAATTCGAGAGAGAAACGTTTATATAAATTGCAATATCTTGACTTTGATCGAAAGTAAGATATAAAAATATTTCTTGGAATCCTGTGATAATGTTTAGAGTTTAAAAAATGTATTATTTCACTGCTAGTCGGTTTTTTCCAAATCATTAGCATCCTTAAACGGAGAAAGTGGTCTCGTCTATAGTGATTTTTAAAAAATCAATAAGCTATCTAATACGACATAAAAAAAAATGCGGATTATTTTAAATTAATGTGCTTCAGTCAAGTGTTATAGCACCCAATTTAAAAAAATAGAAATTAGGATAGTTATTAAATCCTTTTTCCGATATGCTATCCAAACAACTTTACCGAGCATAAAACGTAGCTAATTACAACAGTGGGCTACTTTTAAGAAGTTTTTAATTCTATTGGTCTAACGGTTTGTGTGTTAAACTGCTATTCCACGAAGAATAGATAAACTCTTATATGAATGGCAATATCTCTGTTTGGAATGAAAGTAAAATGTAAATATATCATTTTAAAGCACCCAAAAACATTTTAAATTGAAATATATATGCAGTCGAACCCCGTTATAGTGAATCCGGTATATAACTAACTCAAGGATATAACGAACGAAAATTTTGGTCCCGCCGTTTTCCTGTTGTACGTAATTTAATTAGTATTGTGTCAGTTTATTGTAATAGATTTTAGTCGATTTAATTCATTAAGGATCATATTTTTATAATTTTTTAATACATTATTGAATACACATTGCAACTAATGGGTTATACATTTTGTGAACTCTAGCATTTTTCTTAATGGTTCGGATATAAGGAACCACTGGATAAAGCGAACTAAACCTTTGGTCCCAAGAAGTTCGCTATAACGGGGTTAAATTTTATATCTTTTTCACTGCTAGCCACTTTCTTTTCAAATAATCAGCCCTCATAAACAAAAAATGCTCTCGTCTACAGTGATTTAAAAATAATTATCTAATACGGCATAAAAAATACGGATTTTTTTAATGTGTTTCATGCAAGTGTTATAGCACCCAGTTAGAAAAAAATTAATTAGGGTCCGTAGTAGCCTATTGATAGCGCGTCGGCTTTCGGTTCTGAGGGCAGTGGCGTAGCGAGAGGGGGTCAAGGGGGTCTATCATGCCCCGGGCCCACTCGCAGAGGTGCGCCAAATGGTCCTTTTCACTAATTTTGTTTATTATATTACTATATGTTTTTCGGGGGGTGGGGGCGCCAAAAAGATATCGTGCAGCGGGCGCCAGTTATGCTCGCTACGTCACTGTCTGAGAGTGCCCGGATCGAATCCCGATAAGCGCCGTTAAATATCTATGTGTCTAGGCCGGATATCGGCACGTTAAATCCGTAGACTTGAAATTAATATGACGTTAGTGTAAGGGTAAGGGAGCTCCGATCCCCCAGGGGCGACCCCTGGGGTTGCTCGGTCAAATGTGAAGTGACACTTAGCCTAGTTGGACTCCGGCCCTTGTAGTGGTATTATAAACCGGAACCCCAATTCTTAGCCTGAAGCCTATATGGACCCGGTCTGGAACTTCCCTCCAGGGGGCATTAGGAGCCACAACAACAAAAAATTAGGAAAATTGTTAAATCCTTAATCTGAGTTGTTTTTCAAACATCTTTACCGAGCTTAAAATGAAGCTAACTACAACAATGGGCTACTTTTGAGAACTTTTCAATTCTTTGGGTCTAACATTTTCTGTCTGTCAAAAGTGTTCTTCCACGAGGAAGTCGACAGATAAAGTTCTATAAATGACCATATACAGTCGAATCCCGTTATAACGAACTAAAAGGGACCAAAGGTTTTCTTCGCTTTATCCAGTAGTTCTCTATATCCGAACCGTTAAGAAAAATGCTAGAGTTAACGAAATGTATAAGTGATAAGTTGCAATGTGTGTTCAATAATGACGCATTAAAAAATGATAAAATCTATTAAAAATGATCATTAATGAATTAAATCTACTAAAATCGATTACATTAAACTGACACATTATATAAATTACTTACAATATTAAAAAGGCGGGACCAAAATTTTCGTTCGTTATATCCGTGAGTTCGTTACATTCAGGGTTCGCTATAACGGGGTTCGACTGTACTAATTAAATTAGAATATTAAAAAGGCGGGACGGAAATTTTCGTTTGTTATATCCGTGAGTTCGTTATATTCCGGGTTCGCTATAAATGGTTTCGACTGTATCTCGGCTTTGAATGAACGTAAAATGTATATATATTTTGAATCCCAAAAAATATTTTAAATTGAAAAATATATATCTTTTTCATCGCTAGCCAGTTCATTTTCTCAAATGATCAACCCTCTTAAACAGAAAATGCTCTCGTCTACAGTGATTTTAAAAAAAATCAATAAGCCATATAATAAGATCGAAAAAAATACGGATTATTTTATAAATTAATGCGTTTCAGTCAAGAGTATAGGACCCAATTTAAAAAAAAAGTAAAGGTGTTAAATCCTTAATATGCAACGCTTTTCAAACATCTTTACGGAGCATAAAATGAAGCTAATTACAACAATGGGGCTATCTCCTCAGACGAGAGTACCCGAAAGTGACAGAAAATAGGTTTTTTTTCCCACTTTTTCAGCATCTGAATTTTCTTTCTTTAATACTTGTTTAATGGGGAAATGAAGGTTTAAGTTTTTGAAGAGAGGCTTTGGCACGTAAGAATAGACGTTTAAAATAATTTAGAGGAGCACTTTGTGAAACATTGTATACCAGGGGTGTCAAACTCGCGGCCCTCGACGAACATTTTTGCGGCCCGGCCAATATATTGGCACACTATATAATATATAATAAAATAATCGACGCAGAATTATAATAAGATAGGAAGAATTCGCTAACTGTTTTTTAATGATACTCTTTTTTGCTATTATTAAACAAAATGCATATATTTATGTTGAATATACTGTAATTAGGTAAATAAACCTACGTTTCTATTAATATTGATTTTCTTTTTTGGCTGCCCACCTATAGTTAAATCTTGTTTGTTTGGCCCGAGGCAGCCTTTGAGTTTGAGACCCCTGTTGTATATCATTCCCTCTTCAGTCTCTTGCCTTTTTCTTATTTAAAGAAAAAATGTAAAATTTAATCACAGCGTTTCAACGGGAGTAATTCTATATAAGGGTTTTTTAACAGCTTTAAAAGAACTATTGCGCAAACACGGCTCTTTAGATACAGTAAAAATTGATCAGTTTTTATTAAATTAACAGTTACGTATAGCAAATATTTATTTTTTTTTACCAATGCGGAGGCACTTGTAATCAAACATTCGCCTTTACTACGCCACAGTTTTACTGTCCATTTTATTATGGGGGCACCATATAGGCGGACAGCATTACCCCCTATGAAGTGACGACACGAACAGAGGCATTTTTCGTGGCGCAACGCCGGGATTCGATCTGAGCACACACAGCACCGAAAACCAGCGCGCTGTACCACAGGCCCGCCACAAGCCCGTGTAGCAAATATACAGGATGAGTCAAAAGTTTGTAAAAACTTTAAAAATTCATAAAAAAGGGAAGAAATTATGATAAAGAAGCGCGGTTTGCAAGAAAGGGGGCTCACAAGGAAGTCCGATTTAGCATCAACAAAAAAGAAAGTCGCCTGTAGATAGCGCTGAAGTGCGAGAAATTCAGCAGAATTATGCAAATCAATCTTGCAATAAATGACCGTGATAGACGAGGATTTCTCATTCGTTTTCAGAATGTTATCATTACACCATCGAACGTTGTTGGTCAAGCTGTTAAAGTCGCCTTAGGCATTTCGTACAAATGTTCTGGAGGTCATGTTGAATAATTGTTATAGCAAGAATAAATGAATGGAACGTACTGTTATACTGTTCATTGTGTTTCGGGTCGTCAGTGCCTTGTGCAGGTGACTTTTTTAATTTGATTTTTTAGCAGCAAAGTAAAAATTGACTTTCTTGTGAGTCCTTCCTTGCAAACCGCACTTCTTTATCACAAATTCTTCTTTTTATGAATTTTCAAAGTTTTTTAACTTTTGGCTCACCCTGTATATTAAAAAAATAACCATTAATATTCATCCTTCTTAAAGTTACTATAACAGCAGCAAAGTTTGTGCATTTTCTATTTTAAACAACAGAAATAAAATAAGCTTCGGAATTTAAACTTAGTTCAAAATTACTCATCACGCAGTTACTGAGCTACAAATAACTGTTTACAATATATTTACTAGGTCATTATTACAGTTGTTCAGCATTGCTTCACCTTTCTGTCAAAAGATGGCAGCCCCTGTCAAAATTGTTTTGCTTTATGTTTAAAAATTATATTTATTATGTATTAGAATTAATAGCTTAAACATTAATGTTTAAATTGGTAAATTTCTTTCTTGATTTTTAAGAATTTTTGGAATAATTTGTTTATACATTTATTGCTTTAAACTTAATGGAATTTTTCTTATTTTATCTCTTCATTGTGAAAATACTGATGAATTTTGGGTAATTTTTGCCGCGGATTTTTTTGTTGTTCTACGGGTTACTATTGGTGATTCTCTTGAAAACGCTTTTTGCTATTCTATGTTATCCTATTTATTCATTTTTTTGAGAAATTCCAGTTATTTTTTTTTTAAATCTGAACATCTAGGTTTTTTTTATAAAATCACATTATGGCATTTTATTAAAACGCCTTTATGGCAAACACCTAATGGATTTCCTTAAACTATTCAACCACACCATACTTGGTAAGTGAATTCTAAACTTATTATTGAAAATTAATTTCCCATTGCATCACACTTGTGTTATTTATAAATTCCATTAACAAAATAAATCTTGTATAACTAATTGGAAAGTTTTGTGCATTGTTCTTTTTATTTTTCCCTTCATAAATATTCTTAATGATCGTGCAACAGTAAAACCTCGTTTATCCGGACTAACTGGGACAATAGGCAATTCGGTTAATCGAAAATCCAGATAATCCGGGTAATATGGGTAATAATGAAAACAAAATCATTAACTACACAGACTTTCCGTTTATTACGATAAAAAAAAGTTTTGTAACAAAATTACATAGTCTTGTTTACAAGACATTAAAAAATATAACTTTTCACATCATTTCTTATGAAAGAATTGGTAAGTCTAGTAAAGCTTTCTTAAACTCAACAAAAAGTATTTTATTACCGTAATTTATTGTACAATCTATGCAGGAACTGTATATTGAATAAAACGAAAAAGCGAATACTTCGCGTACTTGTAGTTATGTTCTTGCTATCATAGTTAAAAATTATTATCTAATGAGATAAAAATTAAATAAAAATGTCTACAAATCATCTGAGTCGGATTATCCGGAGACCCGGATAAACGAGGGCCGGATAAATGAGATTTTGCTGTATTTACAAAAAAAAGACCATTTGAACTCTTTCGAAATTTGGTTTGAGTGTCTATTTATAGATACTTTTTAAGATACTTAGAAGAAATTTTTGATTATTCACGTGAAGTAGTTTCTGCGAGTTAAGTGCTCTTCCGTTTGGAGTTCGACATTTAAACTCTTAAATAAAATGCAATATCTCGGCTTTAAAGGGACTTCAAAAGTAAATGTTGTTTTGCGGGGTTTCAAAAAGTATATTTGAAATTTTAAACAAAGTATTTTTTCACTGTTAGTCGGGTATTTTTTTCAAATGATCGGCCCTCTTAAACAGAAAATGCTCTCGTCCACAGTGATTAAAAAAAATCAATAAGCTGTTTAATAGGACAGAAAAAATACGGATTATTTTAAATTAATGTGTTTCATTCAAGGGTATAGCACCCAATTAAAAAAAAAAAAGGAAGAGTGTTAAATCCTTAATCCCAGATGCTTTTCAAACATCTTTACAGAGCATAAAATGAAGCTAATTACAACAATGGGCCTATCTTCTCGGACGAAAGTACCCGAAAGTGAAAGAAAATAGGGTTTATTTTCACCAGTTTTTTTGCACCTGCTTTTCTTTTTCTTTACTTAATACTAGTTTAATGGTGAAATCAAGATTCAAATTTTGAAGAGAGGCTTTGGCAAGCAAGGATTGATGTTTAAAATATTTTAGAGGAGGAGCACTTTGAAGAGGGAATGACATACAATGTCTCATGTTTGTTGATGCCTTTTTCTTATTTTACAAAAAATACAAAATATAACTATAGCGTTTCCCCGAGAGTAATTCTTTAAGGGCTTCTTAAGAGCTTCAAAAGAACTATTCGCACTAAGAAATGATTCAGATACCGTAGCGACTGCTCAGGTTTTTTAGGACAATATAAACGTATATCAGGTAAAAGTGTTATAGACACACACACACACACACATATATATATATGACACGGTGCTTAGATCGCGTAACCTTTACTAAATAATTAATCTAAAAGGCAGTTATCATTAAGGCCTGTGGTAAGGAACTAATACTTTAAAAATATTTAAAAAACATTATTAACATTAAAAACCTAACCAACCCAGATAAAATGCCATTTTCCTTATTCTCATCTCACGACACGCGACCGGCCTCTCTGAATGTAATCCCCAATCTAATGCTTTGTTCTTTATCACACGTTGCAACAACGTGGGCGAATAATCGTGAGTCACTCTATCGTGATTTCGAACATTCGATGATTGCGGCGTTCCGAGCGCGTGCGGCAGGCAATTAATTATTGATGACCTCAGTCTTGTGAACTCTCCTCTGCAAAATACAACCTGCTTTCTAAATTTGAAAACCACTAAACTCTAATAGTAAATTACTGTTTAACGCTAATTTGCCTAATTTTAGCCCAATTTAGTTAATTATATTTTACGTTCCTATCATTACACACATATACGGGGGTGTTACAAAATTCGACCGAAAAATTCAGAGGGGAGATAGTAGGCATCAAGACCAGCAATAATCACATAGGAATGTATAACCGGAAACACCTCTTACCAATCCCACTAGATGACCGGAAATGTCGCATTTTTCTGGAGGAGGTAGAAAACTTAAACAAAACAATCACATAGGAATGTATGACTGGAAACGCAAACCTGGTCAGCTAGAGGATAAAGGATGCACAAATGTAAACCCAACATTTCTGCATCTTTTTTTATCCTCTAGCTGACCAGGTGTGCGTTTCCGGTCATACATTCCTATGTGATTATTGCTCGTCTTGATGCCTATTATCCCCCCCCCCCCGAATTTGTCGAATTTTGGAACACCCTAAATGTGTGTGTGTGGGGGGGGGGGATCTTGATTCACAATGACTGAAATTCATAAACTGTAAATGATATATGTATTTACTGTTAATTTATCATTGGTGATTAATGCTTTAAGAGATAGGAAACGAAAGAAAAGGGGCGGGGAGTTTATTTGCACCGCCTCATAGTAATTGCTGCCTCTTTACTACTGCACGCAAAATATAAAATGTAAATAGTCTATCGACAGGAGTAATTTTTTAAAGAAATATCCTCTGAGCTTTGAAAGAGCTATGCGTGCTCGACGCAGTTACTCAAACATCTAAGCATTTGCTCAGTTTTTAATTCAGAACTATATAAACGTGTATACGGCAAAATTTTTTTGATACATATTATCGGTATCTTGAATCCTAAAGATCGGTAATAGAGGTGGATAACCAAACCTCTACTTCAAACCTCAAATGAACTGTTTTACCAGAAATTAGTGCTCTTAGCCTTCCTGGCAAACTTTAAAAAAAAACAGCATTTAAAAACCAGAGTGAATATACTTCCAGTAATTTTACTCGTTTCAACATTTTACAATTGATTGCAGGCCTCAGGTAGACTAGTGGTAGCGCGTTCACTTTCTGAGCTGATTGTGCTCGGTTCGAATTCCGACAAGCGTCTTTATAAACATCTGTTTCTATACAAGATATGAACACGTTAAATCGTTAGACCGGAAAGTCCCTCTATGAAGTTGGAGAGGGGGGGAGAGGGTACAATCCCTCCCGCTGTCATCCCTGGGGGAGGAGGGGGGGGGCGGGTGTCTCGGTCAAAATTGAGGTGGTGCTTAGGTAAGACAGATCCTTGGTTCACTATTTCCGACCCATGTGGTGCTGTTATTAACAGAAGCCGCACTCTTCTGCCCTCAAAGTCTATGACCTTGTCTTATTAAACAGAGCTTTAATTGGGATGTCGCAGCCATTGGCTCATTTATGTAACGTAAATGAACTAATGACCGTTTTTAAACTAATAATCATTTTAACACATTTAAAAATTTTCAAAAATATTCAGTTCAAAGTGACAAATATTCATGTTTAATAGAAATGAATTCAGTAATCGAACGCTCTAAGCGTTTGAGACGTATGTCTTTTTTTTTCTCTCGGCTGGAAAAAATGTTCCAATTCGAACATTCTATTCTAGAAATTGTTTGATCCTTTAGTCTGGAATTCGAAAGCATAAAAACTGTATCATCTGACACATTCTGAACACCAAATGAACGGTGGAATATTCTGTCTCAATAAATTTACAGGCTGAAAATATGTAGCGTAAAACAGTCTCAATTCCTTAGAGGGGAAAAGTCAATTTGCTCTAACTTCACAAACTGATCAACCTTAACTTTATTGTATTCATTTCAGGTACTATTCTATACAACTCGCAAAACTCTAAATTGAATTTGACACAGAAATCAGCTTGAATTAGATCCCTCAAAACCTCGTAGTTATCACTTTATTTGTGACGTCATGATCACTAGTCACCCCTGCATTGTTGTTGTGTCAGTTTCATGCGACGTCACTTACGTAATCACGTGAGAAAGAAGGGCAGAAAATGGATACCATGCTTTTTGCACGTTGCTCGTATGCATTTCTTTTGGTAATCTATGATTTTAACTAAAAAAGTTTTGCTCTTCGATTATGCTCGAGTTTGAGATGCGTGATACTGCGTGCAATAAGGCGCAACATCACAGCCTGCTTCAGTTTTCTTCTAAAGATCACGTGATTATCGGGTGGTAGAAAACAGAAGCCGTTCCTATGCGTTTTCATGTGTTTTTGGACAATACCTTCATTTTGAGTTAAATTTAAGTTTATTTATAAAATTCCTCATATTAGTTGTATGTAACAGGTATTTTAACACTTTTTTTTTCAATATTTCACAAGGTTTAAGGTAATATAATCATTCTTTCGTTGAAAAAGATTATGTTGATGTATAGATATCAGGATAAGTTACTTCAGGCCAGCTTCTTGTATCGTAACTCCAGTCTTCCTTTGTCAATAAATACGGGTCACATACTGAATAAACCTTTCCGGGCTGTACCTGAATGTTTAATTTAGTGATATACTTTTGTTTAGATACCGTATCTAAAGACTTTGCGTAATCTGAGAGCATCTTATTCAACAAGCTGTAAGAATGCTCATTGAACGCAATGTTAAATTATGCAATTTTTTGCGACTCCTCGCCAAACAAGAAGTAAAAGCTGAAAGAGTTGAGATGTGACATGCTGCGAGACACTGCCCTACATACGGTACTTATTAAATTCATATATTTTTAGTTGAAATGGGATATAAAATCATGAAAACTAATATAATTTCGGTAACATTGTCATAACATTTTCAAATGTAGGGTATTTTTTATAAATTTTTAGTACAATTAAGTGCTTACGTCAGTGACTGTACACTCAATTCAACTCCAATATATTTTTGACCAACAAATTTGACCAACAACTGCATTTTTTAAAAATTATTCTGTATGTTGAACTCGCAGCATTCGTTCATTGACCGTGATATTTCTTCCTTTCAGACGGTTTCGTGGGGGACATAGCCCTAAGTCGGTTGGAGAACGAGGTTTACGAGAAAGAACTGGAAGAAGAGGAAGAGCGAGTGCATGAAGAGGAACTCGCCAAAATGCTCGCCGAGCGTGCCAAAAACGCTACAGAATTAGACTCCAAAAGGCGGCATTCAACGACAAAGAATGACAGAAAAAAATTCAGGTCAGTGAAACTCATTGCCGATGTTTAAACAACATGTAAACTCTAAATGTTTCCAACTATACGAGAAAGGAAGTATCAAGATAGTTTTCTTTTGGGATTTTCCCTCATTTCGGGAAAAAATAAGCTGGTATTTCAAAACTGATTAGTGTCAATTCAGTGCAGTTACTTGCTATGTCATGCACCCCATAATAAGAGCGAGGGATCATTGATCGCTGTTGGGCATGACTACGAATATGACTTCTTATTGCATTAATGTTGTTACATATTACGATTAGCTTCAGGTTTAATGATCACTGAAATAAACAGAAAAAGTCTTCCACTAGAGCTTAATGCATAACTGTCTTTTGGAACAGTTCTTAACAGGAATTTCAGAAGCTGAATAGTGTCAGCTTAATGTGTGAGTCAGCTACGGCATGTCTTGGATCTTAATTATGGGAGAAATGCCCAATAGCGTGTTAGGACCTGATGAATGGAACATCCAACCAGGGGGCATTAACGACAACAACAACAACAACAACAACAAACGCTTTGTTGTCTTTGGTAGACTAACATCTAATGTAACAACTCATAGTCAAGATTTTCTAAAAATCACCTCTTTTGTTTTTTTTTCAGTCAAACTCACAATTTTAGACTTAGGGAAGACATAGGTTTGTTTTTAAAATACAAGGTGTGCCCATAAAGTAACCGGATAATTTTTTATAAATCAGAAAAATATTACTCATCTTCAAATAAATTTATTTCCTTCAAAATAATCGCCAAAAGAGTATACAGTTTTTCCAACGTTGTTTCAAGTCATCGAAACACTGTTTATAGGCGTTGGAACTAACCGTTCGCAAAATACGCGTAACATTTGATTTTATATCCGAGACGTTTTCAAATCTCTGTCCTTTCGTGGCCATCTTAAGCTACGGAAAAAGGAAAAAAAACAGCTGGCGATAAGTCGAGAGAATATGGGTGATTTATCACTTTTATTGAAAGCTTATCAAGATATTGTTTTACAGAAATTGCTGTGCCTAGCATTATCGTGTAAAAAGAAACCATTGCCGAGAATCAAGCAGTTCCTCCTGACTCGCCTTATCCTGTGTCTTAATCGAAGAAGCAACTCCTGGTAAAAATACTAATTGTTTGATTTTCAGGAAAAAATTCGTGGTGAATAGGTCCTTTGTAATCGAAAAATGGAAAATCCATGATAGGACAGAAAATTGAAAACGTCTCGGATATTAATGTTACGCGTATTTTGCGAACGGTTAGTTCCAACGCCTATAAACAGTATTTTGATGACTTGAAGAAACGTTGGGAAAATTGTATACCTTTTTTAGCGATTACACTGGTGTAATAAATTAAGAGAATTTGCAGACTTGGTCGATAATCTCTAGAACTACTGTACCGATTTTAATGAAATTTGATATGTACATACATTGATACAATACAAAGCAAATAACCAATCCATAATTGTAATACACAAGCATGATCGTGAGTAACACTCGTTGGAGTCGGAAGGTATGAAACATCGGTTGCAGAATAAACAAAAGTATGGGTTAATAGATGGTGTTATTTTGCAGCAATCGGTTAATTTCAAATTGTAACAGTAAAAATGAGTAACTACCAACGTTTAGATGATGGAATGAGGTGGCGAATTGTGGGGAGGCTAGAAGCAGGCCAATCTCAAATCCAAATATGTAGAGAGTTCAATTTAACGCGCAGCGTCGTGTGTAACTTATGAAAACAGTTCCAGGATACCGGATCCGTCGAGAGAAAGCCTGGGCAAGGTCGTCCAAGAGCCACGACGGCCAGAAAAGATCGCCATTTGTCGATTATAGCGAGGCGTAACAGGAGTGCTACAGCTTCTCAGCTCTCTCGTGACTTGTATGCAGCCACAGGAACCCGTGTATCAAGGGTGACTGTTTCCAAAAGACTTCATGAGAGAGGGTTGTTTGCAAGAAGACATGCTGTTTGCGTCCCGCTCACTTCTACGAACAGGAGAATTCGTTTATCATGGTGCAGAGAGCATAGAGATTGGAGTATGGGTCAATGGGCGACCGTTCTCTTCACTGATGAGTCCCGGTTCAGCCTAAACACCGATTCTCGCCGTACGTTCATATGGGAAGAATCAGGGACCCGCTACCTACCCTCCAATGTCCGCGAAATCGACCATTATGGCGGAGGAGGTTTATTGTTCTGAGCAGGCATCATGTTGGATGGCCGCACACCTCTCCATGTCTTTGAAAGAATCACTGTGACTGGTGTGAGGTATAGGGTCTTGGAGCCCTATGTTCGCCTTTTCAGGGGTGCAGTTGGCCCTGAGTTCATTTTAATGGACGATACCGCGAGGCCACATAGAGCTATTCTGGTCGACGAATTTCTGGAAAGTGAGGATATTCGCCGGATGGATTGGCCAGCCAGATCTCCAGACCTTAACCCTATAGAGCATGTCTGGGACGCTTTGGGGAGGACAATTGCAACTCGCTACCCCCTCCGAGAACCATCCAGGGAGTGAAAACAGCGTTTGCTGAACGAGTGGGACCAATTGCCACAGGAAATGATAAACTGCCTTATTTCAAGTATGAAATCATGCTGAGAGACCTGTATATCTGTAAGAAGGGACCATACCCCCTATTAACCCATCTATTAAGGGGACTCATCACTTTTAAACCTTTAAAAAATCGAATTTTATTTTTTTGCATTTTTAGAATATTTGAACATTTCTGAATCATTTGTTAAAATATTCCAATTAGAACATATAAAACTACGACTTCAAAGAAATAGTTCCGATGTAAACATACCAGTGTGGGACATTTAACTCACCCAGCTGTGGTTTGTTTATCTTTACTCTCTCCAGTCTCGTCATCATTTCTCCCTTTTAGATTTTTTTTTTGCTAACTCAGTGTTTATTATTCATGCAGTTATTTTTATCAGTAGGATCGGAGCAGCTCAACTTTTAGGCGAATTTTTCGTATACTGTTTACAAAACGCCATGAGATTCACGTATGAATCGCATTCAAATCCGGCTACGTTGTTACTGCGTATCAATCGTTTTGCTTGTTATAATTAGCATATATCTTTGCTATTTTATTTGACAAGCATGGTTAGTGACGATAATAAAAGACAATCGGGAAAGAAACCAAAGAAATGTGAATTCTGAGGTTACCTGTTTACCAAGTAAGACTCTCAACCAAAACGTCTCAGTGCTTCGAGTTAAAAGTTATATTATTCGTTTGATGTTATGAAATTTGTCGAATTCAAAGGTTACTCTTTTAATGATAATACATTGTGTTTAAAATTATTCAAGTTTGTGTCGTTTGCAAAATTTGTGGTGGAAATATAACCATATCATCAACTGTTGTCTATGGACTGTCAGAAAACATTGAAATTTTATGTCAAACCTGTGGTGAAATGCCATCCTGTCGAAACTCAGCCATGCTGGAAAAAAGAAAATGCTTGCCTGAAATAAACTCAAGATTTATTTATGCCATGAGAACCACAGGGCAAGGACTATCAGGTGCTAAAACATTTTGTGGCGTTAGGGACTTGCCTCCACCTATTACTCTTTCAGCGTACAATTCAGTGATCAGACACATACAAGATGCCTCATCTGTTGTCGCTAAAATAAGCATATCTTCTGCTGTCGAAGAAGAAATTCTAATTTCTTATTACACTTATTACACTTAATTTATTATTACACTTAAAAGTGTAATAATAATAATTCACATTTGACTGTTAGTGGTCATACATCCTTAGTTAGTGGTCATACATCCTTAGGAGTGTGCACTGTGATAGGAGCTCTGTGTGGAAAAGTAATAGATATAGAGGTGCTTTCTTCATACTGCAAAGGGTGTGATTATTTGAAAGGTAGGAGATCTGGGGATGAGTATTAGAAATGGCATTGAGACCATTCCAATACATGTCAAAAAAACCATAGTGGTTCTGCTGCAATGATGGAAGTTGTTGGAATACAAAGAATTTTTCACCGTTCCAACATTATACATAATGTACGTTATGCACACTGTATAGGTGATGGCGACTGCAAAAATTTCAATTCTGTCCAGCAATCTGAGCCTTATGGGAAAGATATCACCATAAGTAAAACTGAATGTGTCGGGCACATACAAAAAAGAATATGCACCAGACTGCGAAAGCGAAAGCAGGAAATGAAGGGCAAAAAACTGAGTGATGGAAAAACTTTTAAGTGCTAAAGGTCGTCTTACGGACGATGTAATAAATAAACTGACTATTTATTTTGGAAATACCATTAGAAAACACTGCACGTCAGTAAAAGACATGCAAAAAGCAGTGTGGGCAATATTTTATCACAAACGATCAACAGAACTGGAACCAACTCATCATTTTTGCCCAACAGGAGATGACTCGTGGTGCTCATATCAAAGAGCATGTGCACAAGGATATCTACAGTCTTTCAGACATAAAAATTCAATTCCACCACCTGTAACGAATACTATAAAAGATATATTTAAAGATTTGTCCATGCCATCATTGCTGAAAAAATGTTTAGGAGGGCATACTCAGAATCCAAATGAGTCTTTAAACTCTTTGATTTGGAAGATATTCTGGCTGTGGTTCAAACATTGTCCAGGTAGTGGTGAATGAAACCATTATATTATACAATAATGGTCAAGATGGTCGACTAAATATAATGGAGGAACTTGGCTACCAAATTAGTGATTATGCAACAACTTTTGCATCCAAGACTGATCAACATTGTATTCAGTCGGCTGAAAAAAAGGCTGAGATGTCTACGTTTGAGGCATGCAGAGCAAGAAAATGAGCCAAAATTGCTGCAGAAATTGAAATGGAAGCACAATAATGTGCGGTGTATGCAGCTGGACAGTTTTAAACTCCTTTGATGACAGTTAATAGATCGTAAACTTAAAAACTGTCAAATTTTAACTTTAAAAGCATTTTTCTCAAAATCATGATTTTCATACTTGTGCGCACTATATAAAAAAAACTACTGCAGATAATGCTTTCAAATTTTCAGGGTAAGTGTATAATGCTACCAAAAATATCCACCTAATTTTTTCTTAAAAAATTTATTTTGCTAAGAATTTATATCATATGACTTGTAATTTTAATGTGCTTTTTCAGTTTTTTAAAATCTGATTGTCCTGGAGTAAATATTATCTGGTATTTTAAATTTTAAATAGGTGTAGAATTATACCTAATGTTTTTACATAACAAAAATGCAAAAAAATTTATTGAAACTTTATTAATATTGTTGTAAGTCTGCGCACAGTGAAGCAGTATAAATTAATTTTCAGAGAATGCACCAACTTTTTACTTCATAAACGAAATTCTTATTTACTTGTAACAAAATTAATTCAAGAAACATAATGTAAAATGTTTAGAGAAGTAATACTAAAAGTTTGATGTATAATGGATTATATCAAAAAAAGTTATAGAAGTTCGAAAAACAACCAAAATTGTGATATTTTTACTTGTGTAAAAGTGATGAGTCCCCTTAACCCATTTCTTTGTTTATTCTGCAACCGCTGTTTCATACCTTCCGACTCCAACCAGTGTTACGCACGATCATGAGTGTGTATTACAATTATTGAATGGTTAATTGTTTTGTATAGTATCAATGTATGTATGTATCAAATTTCATTAAAATCGGTACAGTAGTTCTGGAGATAATCGACCAAGTCTGCAAATTCTCTTAATTTTGAAGCAGATAAATTTACTTGAAGGTGAGTAATGTTTTTCTTATTTATAAAAATTTGTCCGGTTACTTTATGGGCGCACCTTGTATATTGTACAATGCGCTACTGTTGAACGCAGGAGACTAGCACATTTGACTTCGAAGTGATGCCCGGTTACTTTTTACACTATATTGTATAAACGATAGCCTTCAAAATTATATTAAAAAAAACTAACACGTCAAAATCAGTGTTAGAACTTTTACAAATCACTATCAAGCAGAATAAATATTTCTCCTGCCGTCTCACGACAAGATGTTCATATATTTTTGTTGGAGATTCTGTAAGTCAATAGTTCACTTGAAGTAATTTTAGCTTAAAAATAAACCTTCTTTAGCTTAAAAATAAAAAGTAATTTTAGTTTAAAAATCTCCTGCCGTCTCACGACAAGATTTTCATATATTTTTGTTGGAGATTCTGTGAGTCAATAGTTCACTTGACGTAATTTTAGCTTAAAAATAAACTAAACTGTTTTCTGCATGCCAGTGTCCCAGAGGAGATTAAGTGTTTTTATATTTTTCTTTTCTTTTAATAAAAGACACTTTTATACAAAAAGTATTTCGTACTTCTTAACTACAAATGCATAAGGAATTTAAAAACAACTGTGCAATGGAGAAAATTTTCATTTCCAAACTCTATATGATAAGCCGGTTTTATTGTCTCGAGCTGTAGCGGGCAGTTCTAATATTTAATTTCATTGCAACATTCTTTTAGTAAGTTGTATTCCAAACTTCACTTAAAATTCAAATTAATAAAGGTTACTAAAAAAAGTAATGAAAACAATAATGAAAGTGAGAAAGTAGTAAATCACTTTTCATATGACTTACAATATATTCTGTATAATATACGAACTCTAGTTTTGTTTATCAGTAATTCATAAAAAAAAGGTTCACATAGATGTGATAATGCACACTGAAGAGTAAAAAAATTGGTACAGGCGTTCGTATGCAAATAACGGAGATATGCAACCAATCAGCGTAACGGAATGCGGTCGTCACTGCCTATAAAAGACAACAGGTGTCTGGCGAAGCTTTTAGATCGGTTCCCACACGATATTAGGCAGGTGTACCAGTTTGTCTGGCTCTTCAGTGTAGTATCTCTGAAATGAATTAAATTGAGAATAAAATAATTTTCGTCAAAAACAGGAACCTGGTGTTACCAAGGTAAAGATTTTTGTAATTGAGGCGTTGAGGATGTAAATTAGGTAAGTGTCAAAAATTGCGAAAAGAATTTTTTCACTGATACAAGGGTTTGTACCAAGGCTAATCGCATGGAAAGGAGGTAAGTGCCTAACTCAGAACTGAACTAAACTAGCTAGGCACTTACCTTCTTTTCCACGCCATTAGCCTTGCAACAAACCCTTGTATCAGTGAAAAAATACTTCTCGCAAATTTTGGCACTCAGCTCCTCTACATCGGCAATGCCTCAATTATTTTTCATAGTAATATTTTTTTATATACATCATTAAGTTTAGGCCACTAAAATAGCGCGCACATGAAAATTTTAGTTCCCATCTTCTGCTTGAAGAATGTTTTGTTTATGGTAATAAATAACTAAATACGTTAAGCCTAAAATTAAAAAGTCGTTATTTAATGCTACGAAAACACAAAATTCAGTAAGCTTAATTGTTTCTTTTGTGCATGATTTTATTAAAAAAAAAAGTTTTGTAAAATTTGTGCATATCTGAAATATTTTTTATTATAATATATATATATATATATATATATATATATATATATATATATATATATATATATATATATATATATATATATATATATATATATATATATATATATATATATATATATATATATATATATATATATATATATATATATATATATATTATGAGGAATATTATGAGGAATATTATTGTATATTTACTATAGGAGATTCTGGATTTTAAAATTTTTGAATGTCAAGAGGCAAAAATTAGTAAAGGTTTGTTTGTCTCGTTAAAATGAACTCCAGATTGACATTACTGTTTACTAATTTACTTCAACAGTATTTTAAAGCAAAGGACTTTAATTCGCTGACGGTTGATATCTTGTTGCATTTCTAAGCAGTTGTTAACATGTTCTAAATCTAATGTTTTCCGGATCAGAGCTTTTCAAGAATGGCAGCATATGCTCATGTATTACGAACCAGATATTCTAAATGTTTCGTCTGCGTTGAGTGGTCGATGCCCTAATCTCTCGGTTTCCCAAAATTAAGATATTTAATTCCAGACCTTTGCTCTCAACGAGAGTTAATTATTATTAATGACCCGAGTTCCCTTGTTAAATACACTTCGTGTTAACTTGATAAATATGAAAATTAGAATGTACATGGATTGAATATTAAGAGAGGTTATAAAAAAACTTAATTCAAGTTCTCAGTTAAAGGTATTTCTCTTGTGTAATAACTGTGGATCTTAACTTTATTTTCATCTATATATATAATTTCAAAAAGGTTTTTCATCGTTTCATTCCTTTTTCTCCTTTCATACTTAACCAAAAGCGATAAATGAGATACCATTTTAGATTAAAATATCCGTTTCGTTCGAATTTTTATTTTAGAATTACACATCTTATTATTCGTTTAAAAATCGAAGTATAAACATTAGAAAACAAATTTTCTTCCCCTAGATGGCGGGCGCTAGCTTTTTTATCAATCGCACTGAACTTTTAAATTTAAAATCGTTTGCTTTTATTATCATTCTGAGATTTCATTAATGAGTTCCTTTATTGGCAACATACGCGTAGGTGTATATTATTCTTTTTCCATGGAAAAACCATATATTTCTAGAAGGTGATTTTAAGTGACGATCCCTTTCTCTCCCTTCATATTTAACAAAAATCGATAAATGAGGTACCATTTTAAAGATTAAGTTATCCGCTTCTGACGAATTGTTAATTCAGAATGACACATTGCATTGTTTGTTTAAAAATCGAAATGAAAAACAGAATTTTGGCCCTAAAATTCTTTCCCTGGATGCGTCGAAACGGCACGGTCAAATAGTGTGCACAAAGAGATTTTGTAATGTAAATATCACATTTTCCACGAGTTTGTGTCATATTTAACTTTTAATATTGTCTACAAAGGTGTTTTGACGTGTACATATCTCATATTTCCCCTGTTTTGTCTTATGCTTCACCTCCAATATTGCGGCCACGGGCATTCTGTAATTGGTTTTATATTATCCTTACGCACAATTGGTATTTGGTAAATAAATAATTACTACAAATGAACCGGTTCTTCTTTCATCCTACTACAAACCACCAACCTCGCTCTATAATTTATCGTATTTTAATCGCATATGAAAGCGTTGCCGTCCCGACTTTGTCCGGGTTGAACAATTATATAAAGTTCAATAATTCAAGTTCTATTTACGCAAATTGTGCATAAAATTGTACATAAATTCAAAAACAAAGTTTATAAGTTAAAGTTTTGTAATATTATACCAATAAATTTCCAGTTGATAGCCAATAAATTGTAATTTTTTTTACCTTAAATGTCCAATAAAAAGCGTAGTTCCAAATGCAATTTTCTTCAATAAACCCTTAAACGTTGCCAATTTCAAAAATCCTTTTTGTATTTATCAATACCTCCTCCACTTGATTCTTTAAAATATTAAATGTTTTACTGATAACAAATGAAAATGTAGTTTGATGTGTTGCTATGCTTACTTGACTATGGTTGAAAAAGGAAAAGTTGTAAAGTTGAAGCATCAGCTCAACATTTAGGCCCTCAACTTCTACTGATCAGATATACATAATATATAGGATATGTCCATCTGGAATAATGCACATTTCAAATAGTGAAAGAATTTTTTAAATAGGTGCAGTGGTTCCAGAGATTACCCTCCACATACAAAAACCGGTCTCTCTCTTTATATATTAGTATACATTGAACTTAATATTTCTTTTGGAAGATTCACAAGGTTATGGAAGCTTATTGTATGATCAATTAAAACTTGCAGAAATAATTAAAAATCTGGACGCATCAAATTGGGATTCCCTTTACATAAAAAAAATCAACGTTAAAATCAAAAATAAGTCTTGTCAGTCGAATAGCACAGTTCTAAAAGAAGTTGGACGGAAGACTATACACTTTAAAAATGAAATGTATTACAAAAATGAATGTTTAAGGCTGTTGTGTGCTAACCCTACTGAATTCGCTCACCTCAGTGTTAACCTATGGAGAAAGCGTGTCCAAGGATTGCCTACTTAAATTGAAAGATTTTTTAAAAATTGTACTCCGTAATATAGAAAGTCATTTTACAACTTCGGGCATTTTTAGTTTTTAAAAAAAAATGCAAATTATATTTTAAATTTGAATAATTCGGGGGGGGGGGGAATCTGGCATAGTGTGTTTTAGTTCCTAAATTAATTGATGGATAATTTTATACGAATCTTATAAAATGAATCCTGTTGCAAGGTGCAGAAAAGTTCAGGCTATCTGGAAATACCATTTTTATTGGATGATCAGCATTTATGTAGCTGTCAATAGTAGACGCATTTTCTCTCCATAGCTTAACATTGAGATGAAAGAATCAAACTGGGTTAGTATACAGCAGCCTTAATTAGAAGGGTAAGATATGTGTGAGATACAAAAATGGCATACGTAAAACAGGTAAATTCTCTACCCAGAAGCGCTACATCCTGAAACATGTAACTTTTTTAACTTGAAGCAGCATTTCGTTTTTACAATGTACTGGCAAAGTACAAATCGAAAGATAAAAAATGAAATTTTCCCGATTGATAGTCAAGAATTGCAAAATAAAACCTATTAAAAATAACAAGTTCCTTAATTCGTACTATGTTAAATAATCAGTTTAATTAAGAATTGTACTTATATAATAGAATAGATACATTTGTCTTTTGAATTCCCAGGACAATATCTGATAAGACAGACATCACATTATCAGCCAAATTATCCCCCTAAGCATCTGGGCTGAGTGCTTTATATTACCGATGTTCAGAATGCAAAGCATTTACGACAGTATTATGTCATTTTCCAGTGTAGTATTCGTTAGTAGCGAATACGCAAAATTTCCAGTAGCTATTCTATTTTAAGATCATCATTATTAGCGTAAAATCGTTTAATTTCTACATTCTTAATTGCCTGACTGACATCTTCAGAGACGGGATCTGCTAGGGACTAGTTAAATTATGAACATCAAGGAAATGTATTGCGTCCCATGGCTTGTGACTCATTTTGCTGGTCCGCTGACTATTTTTAATACATAATTAGTATTAAATATGAAGAAAAGCAAATATTACTTTTTTAATCAAGGTTCAAGGGACACTATCTGTTGCGAACTACGTACATTATGAACATAAGGGAAATGCATTCCGTCCCATGACCTGTGACTCATTTTGCTGGTCCGCTGACTATTTTTCTGAGTTAATTATTGCAAATGAGGAAAAGTAATTTTTACTTTTTATCGAGGTTCAAGGGACACTATCTGCTGCGACATACGTATATTATGAACATAAAGGAAGTGCATTCCGTCCCATGACTTGTAACTCATATTGCTGGCAGCTGACTATTTTTTTTCTGAGTTAAAAATTGCTTTTCCTCATACTTAATAATTACTTTTTCTTTTATCAAGGTTCAAGGAATATCCAGACGCTTTTGAGACGCCTTTGTCCAAGGTGTAAACCACTCTAAGGGAAATCCTTATTGGTTATTAATTCAGATTTTATGCGCGGGCAACGGGATTTGCCGAGTTTACTTTCACTACGTTTATCAGGGGGTTATTGAAAATTCCGTTTCTACTACTTCTGCACTTTTTCTGGGAGACATAACCATTTCATGCCCGCAAAACTAGCCTATTTATATGCAACGCATTCCTGAACAGTTGTTTACTTATTAAAAATTATTTTGGTGTGCCTTTAATTTGAATTAAATCCATTTTTTTATGGGCTGGAGTCAAGAAAATCAAATTGCTAATAATTGGGAATTTAAATACCGAACACATTTAAATTTTTATTTTATTTATTGAGTTAGAATTTTGAAGTTTTTTTTATGGTTTACCATATAATTTGTAAACAAAATCACATCATAAAACTTCTCAAATTTTTTAAAGAAACTTAAAATTTATTTTTTTTTAAAGTGGGGTAATTTAAAATAGTTATAACTCTAAATAATATTTGTTGAATGACAATTTTTTTTTATTTAATAAAGCAGAAACATAAGTTTTAATTTTGATTCAGCATTTTTTTAAAATATCAATTTAAAAAAAAATAAAAATTTAAGAACATTTCTTTTTAAATGATGGAATTTATTTTTAAAATATATTTTGAAAAGTAAATACTTTTTTCAAATTTGCTGAATCAAAATTAAAGTGAAATATTTGAAAAATACATTTTCCAGGTTTGAACCATTTATCTTTAACAGTTCTTGACTTATAACAATTTAAAGACGAGAAATTGTGAAAATACCCATCATGCAAAGAAACGCATTTTAAGGTTTAAACAAAGATTGGCTTCTAATAGAATATTGAAAAACGAAAAATTATCTCCTGTTCTAATTAACATAGAAACATGATAGAAACATCATTTTAAGCGGAAAAAAAACAGAATTATTTAATGCAATAAATTGTTTTTCGAAGTTCTGAAGATTTTTTTGTCCCAGACCCCTTTAAACTCCGACGAATGCTTCAAAAGTTAAGTGACTTTAAAAGTTAGTGCAAAAAGTTTAATGCACTTTTTAAAAGTTAGTGCCCTCCTAATATATTTCCCGATATCACCGAAAATAGCTTACGGCACGTAGGTTAATATGTGTAAAACACTCTGCTAATAAGGTGTTAAAATACTTCAATAATTCAGAAAATAATTTCTTGTGAGAAAAATATTATTACATTGTAAATTCTTCAAATAATTTGGTATGGAGAACCGATATTTTTTTTCCTGCAAATCCTTTTTTAACGAAATATTTATAGAAAACTGACGTTTCTCGTCGTAAGCGCTATCTTCAAAAACAAGTTCTATAATTCGTTCCAAGAAAAAGAATCGTGTGTAATGTCAAGGGAAGGCAGAAATGTTATATTCCTTTTAAATTTAATTTCGCGAAAGGATAACATCCATTTTTTTCCCGATTCATACATCATCAAATCGATATCTAGATGAAAAAGAAATTTCACACACCAAAATCATCAAACCATATGTTGTCAAAAAGGATACATCTTTTTCTTCTCGTAAGCCCTTTTTAATGAAATATTGAAGGAAAAAATTATCCTCTAGCTATTTCTCTTCTGGCACTCTTTCATCGAAATCAAATATCAAACGAAAGATTTTTTTTTTCGAAAAATATTTTCTCTTAGGCAAACAAATATAAAGAAGTGTCACCAATTTTGTAATCTTTGATAACAAACATAAAATTTAATGTTTCCAAAAGATAACAATTTCTTCCCCATTAACAATTTTACAAATCGTTATGAAGAAAAAGCAGCAAAGATTTTATGCTGTATGACCAGTTCCTTTCAAAAATGCACTCTCTATAGGAAAAAAAATACCACTTTAAATCCATTTTTAACGGTTCCGTGAATAACAATCAATTTGTGAAGACGTACTTACTAGAAAACGGGTGCATTTTCCCTTCTTTCAAAACAATAAATTGCGTGGTTATAACAATTAAATAACTTCATTTTCTTTTCTGCATTTGGTTGAGAGATAATTTCTGTTATCTTTCATAATCTTCTGATCCGACTTTAATTTAATATATTTTAATCCCAATATAGATAATTTATTTTATCTTTCATAATATTTTATGAATTTTACAGTCATGACCCAACTTGAGTATAATATTTTTTTATAATCCCAACACAGATCATTTCTTTTACCTTTTAAAATCTTTGAAGAATTTTGTGGTCCTGCTCCCACTTGGATTTTATCTTTTAATCTTAATATAGATAATTTATTTTATCTTTCACTACCTTTGAAGAATGTTACAGTGATGCTGACACTTGGGTTTAATAATTTCTTTTAACCCCAATACAGATCATTTCTTTAATTTTTGATAATTTTTGAAGAATTTTATAGTCATGCTACCACTTGGGTTTAATAATTTCTATTACTCTCTATACACAATTGCTTTTACATTTCATATTATTTGGAGAATTTTACAGTCCTGCTCCCACTTGGATTTAATATTTTAATCCCAATATAGATAATTTTTTCATCTTTCATAATCTTTGGAGAATTTCCAGTCATGCTCAAACGTAGATTTTTAGAGAGATTGAAATAAGCTAAATACAATAGTAATGATTGCGATACAGTCTAAGTTTGGATTAAAAATTTTAAAAAATTAAGCTCTAAAATGGCCGTAACTAAAATAATCCCTTAAATTAAAATACGTAAATGAAGCCCCAGAAGTATCAAAACAAATCAGGTATTTGAAAACCTTAAAACATTTATGATAATAAAGGTTAATATTACAGTTATTTATAATGACTATTTTAACCTTTTTTTAATTCCTAACCTACAATTGGTTGCAGCTTTCAAGTGATAATGATATCATTCTAATCACTCCGGTGTATAATCGCACCACAAAGATCGGAGTCAGATTCAGCCAGGTGCCACCTCAATTTTGATTGAGCAACTCCAAGGATGACGTCTGTGGGGATCGTACCCACTCCCTCCCTCTCTGATCTCTTAGAGGGACTTTCCGGTCTATGGGTTGAATGTATCCATATCTCGCCTAGAAACGGGGGTATTTATTGGGCTTGTAAGGATTCGATCCGAACAACCTAAGCACTCAAAGCTGACGCCCCATCACTAGGCTACCTCAGGTGTCTATTTTCCTTATAAACAATGTTTATACTTAGCGTCTTCAAAAGTTAGCGATAATATTTTAAATAACAAAAGTATTCGAATCGGTACAGAGAAGCAGCAGCAACGATTTTGTTTTTGATAAGTCGTCGGAAAATTTGTTTTCAAGTGAAGGAAATAAGTTGTCTTGTCTTCCAAAAAAGAAAACATTTTTATTTTATTTTATCGGAGATTTAATTTCTAGTAAGTACTCCTAAAAGGTGTTTGTGGTACTTTTTTTCTGGAAAGGAAAAAAAAAATGTCAAGTTTTTATGAATTAAACTAGCTGAATACGCGTACTTCGCTACGGAGTACATTTTAGAATTACAATGAAAAAAATAAGGAAATTGCTTTTTAGAGGATTTCCTTATAAACGATATTTTTTTGTTTCATCATTGGGTGGGGCTAATATTACCAGGCTCATCTGCGAACTTATGAGTGAGCAAGCTACGTAAAACTGACCGTGAGAGAAACATTTTTCTCTTAAATTTACGCCAGCGAATTTTAAAGTTTGGCCTTGAGACTTATTTATCGTCATGGCGAAGCATACTATGGGGGGAAATTGCAGTCTCTGAAAGTCAAAGGGGGAGGTCATTTGGTATTAAAGGAATGCGTGGTGCGAACACTTTTTCCCCTTGAGCACACCCGGTTAATATGTCTTCGATTAAATTTTTATGCAGGGCTTTAACTTGTAGTCTAGTGCCATTACACAATTTCGGTGGTTTTAAATTCTGAGGGAGCATTACGGGTGTGCTCTTACGCAAGAGAGCTTATGGTATGAAAGACCCGGTGGTTTAATGGAATTAATCGTTCATTAATTCTTAATTTCGTTCTAATGCACGCGACGCAAAATTAATTTAAAGTGTCTCAAAATGAAATCTCGTGATCAGCATTTAAGAAATTAATTTTTAAAAATTCATCAAAAATCAGAAAGTGGAGGTAAAGATTCGAAAAAGATTTCATTTTAAAGGAACTTTTATAATCTTTCTCGTGATATAAATTTTATAACCCTCAGATTATTGTTTTAAATGCAAACTTTATTTAAAGTTACAAAAACAGCTAAAAATTTAATTTTAAAAAAATCTAAGAGGAATTTTTCAAAAATCTTTCTTAATGTATCTCTGCACTATCAGAAGAATTGCCATGAAAAAATTCAGCCCTTTATGTCCAGTGGTTTGGTCTGTGCGTTATGTCAGTCACGGAACTGTTGCATTTAATAAGGGAAAATTTATTTTACACATTCTTAAATAAATTATGCAATCCCACATAACCAATGGATTTTAGGACATAAATATAACGCATAAGTTAAGAAATAAGTTTTCAAAACAAAACCGCTCACATAATCCCCCAGTAATCAATTATGTAGCTAAAATCTAGTTCATGATCCAATTTCCATAAGTTAATATACGCAACCAACGTGGCCGTTACTAAATTTATAAAAACTGGAAATAGTTATTTTTTACGTATTATGTTAAAACCTGTTACTTGAGCTTCTAAATTAATTGCTGTTTTTTCAGTCTTTTGCTTTCGTTAATTTTATTTACTGGCATTTTTCCGAAATTCTGTGATTATTTTTTTTTATCGAATGTAATTTCACTTTGCTTTTCGTAGGTTTAGCTTCGCTTCTTTTTTCTCCATCTCAAAGAGTTTTGCTTCACGGTCCTGAGAGAAAACAAAAGTTTTGTTTCTCGGGAGTTGGAAAAAAAAGAGCTGTTAATTAAATTTTTGCTTGTAAATTAAACTCTGCCTTGAATTATTTTCATGGTATTGATTTTTTTTATTTATTATGTTAGGCAAGTTCTCTGCTAATGCTTGTCTTGTTAACGAAAATAACTTTGCTGCGAACAAAAAAATATAACAATTAGTTTAGTTGCATCATTTTGAATTATTTCAGTGGCATCAAACTTGGCAGAAAGGAAGGTCGCGTTCTGTCTCTTCCCCTCTCTTTTTCTTATAAATGAATAAATAAATATATATATATATATATATATATATATATATATATATATATATATATATATATATATATATATATATATATATATATATATATATAACATCAATGGGAACGAGAAAACTTCGAATTATGAAGGATTTTAATTACGGAGGTTCGATTTACACTTGTACGATCATTAGAATATTTAAGAATAAGGAAAAATAAAGAGAACAATACACAAAAATTTCCAATTAGTTGAATAAGATTTATTTTGTTAATGGGATTTATAAATAATACAACTGCGATGCAATGGGAATTAATTTTCAATAATAAGCTAGAATTCACTTACCAAAAATGGTGTGGCTGAGTAGTTTAAGGAAATTCATCAGTTTTTTGCCATAAATACGTTTTAAATAAAATGCCATAAAGGTATTTTACAAAAAAACTTGGATGTTCCAATCTTTAAAGAATAGTTTGAATTTCTCAAAAGAATTAATGAATAGGATAACATAGAATAGATAGAAATAAGCGTTTCAAGAGAAATTCCACCATAATCATAGAACAACTAACCAAAAACAATCAGAAGAAAATTACCCAAAATGCATCAGTCTTTATAGTGAAGAGAATAAAATAAAAATTCCAATAAGTTTAAAGCAAGAAATGTATACACAAAGTATTCCAAAAATTCTTAAAAATCAAGAACTTTACCAATTTAAACATTAATCTTTAAGCTATTAATTCTATTACATAATAAATTAATTTTTAAACATAAAAAGCGAAACAATTTTACAGGTGCTGCCATCTTTTGACAGAAAGGTGAAGCAATGCTGAACAATACTGTTAGGCAGGTTCAAGGGGAATGGAAAAACTTCGATTTATGAAGGAATTCTATTATATCGAGGTTCTAAAATCTATATATTACCCTGAAAGACCGAAATCGGAGAATGTCGGCATGCTCGAGTGAATGTCAACACATACCAAATACGTCGGTGGAAGGCCGAATATTTGGTTATATTCTTATACATTCGGACTATCACCGGTGTATGGCGACAAGCACAGATATGCTCTGGTGGAGGTCGAAACGAGAGGTCGAGAAAGGTATTATTGTGAAACCAATGGTCAGTCAAACTCAAGATGTCAAGTCGATCTAATAGACCTGCAGTCATGCAGGGATGGCGAATATAAGTTCATAATGCTGTATCAAGATCATTTAGCGAAATTTGTCTAGCTACGACCTTTGAAAACTAAGACAGATGAAGAAGTAGCGTATCGCCTTCTTAATATATTAAACTTTTAGTGCCCCAGCTATATTGTAATCAGTTAATGGTAGGGAATTCAGTAATCAAGTCATATCCAAACTATGCGCTATGTGGAAAATATGTTAAGACATGGAAAGCCTCGTCATAGTCAAACACAAGGCTCAGTTGAAAGGACCATTCAGGATAACCAGAATATATCAAATGCATGGATGAACGATAAAGATACAAATAAATGGTCAGATGGTTTACAATTTGTTCAATTTGACAATAACACTACATACCACGAAGGAATACGCCTAAGTACGTATGAAGCCCTGTTTGGCGTTAAACCAAAAAGAGGCACAGCATCGCCATCTTTGCCTGGCGAACAAATCGCAAATATTGAAACCGAAGGACAACTCTAAGAAATTGTTAAAACTTTTGGAGAAAATTTGAGCAGTGACCATACCGAAAACAATATTCCAAAGGAAAATATTGAAGAGGTGCTGCAACCTACCACGTCTTCATATGAAGCCCTGACTGAACAACGCGAGTTTATTTCTATAAAAAGAACGGCCTCGAAAGAGAATCTTCTCCTGCAAGCAACGAAAATGTTACAAACATCAAAGAGAAATTTTCCTCCTGCTCAAATTGGTGATACTTGTACGAATACAAGTCCCTGATGTCAATCGTAGTCGTACTAGTGCCCGAAATATGTTGGCGGTTGTTGTTGGAATAGAAGACATCGACTTTTATAAATTAGCAAACAAAAATGGTACCCTAAAGCAGCTTTATACCCGTAATAAGTTCATAATTTGTAAAGAAAAGTTACTTTCCATAGATAAGATTTCTTAAGAAATGTCCCTGAGGGAAGCAGCTGCCTAATTCGAGAAGTGGACCACAAGGCTATACACGCTGTCTTTGCAAAAATAATTTATCCACGACTAAATGCAGTTGTAGACGCAAGGGACTCTTGTGCAATTCAAAGTGTCATAACAGATTAAGTTGTTGCAATAAATAAGATTGTATAACATCTTTCACATAATTAAGTTTTTAATTGGTGTTATTTTCTTTTCACATTTAGAATGTACTGTTCGTTTTAAGTTCAACAGTTTATTTACATGTGCTATTACTAAAGCTCTCTCCTGTTTTGCATGGTGAATGTCAACATTTGCCGGTGTAAGTGAGAAATAAGGCTATTTAGCAAATATTTCAGACATGCACCATACACCAAGCGACTATGTGAATGTTTACATTCACCGGAGAATGTCGACATTCTCCTAATTATGGTCTTTCACGGTAACATGTGTGTGTATGTATATACATCTATCTCTCTCTCCCTCTCTCTATATATATATATATATATATATATATCCGTATGTCTATCTCTATCTCTCGCTCTGTATATGCAGTCTATATATATATATATATATATATATATATATATACACATACGCACAAACACATACATATACGTATTTACATATTACAAACTGATTGTTGATTAACTGGCCCATGTATAAATTAATTGAAGCACATAATTATTTTATATTGAAATGTTGTTAATAAGCATTATCAGCAGTCTAAGTCTTTTATATTGTCTTTTCGTAGCATTAAAGGAAACATTCCCAAACAAATCTCGAAAGTGGTTTATCCTTTTAAGGTTCTCGGTATTTTTTTCAAAGAAAATGACAGCATCCTGATTCAGATATAAGAAATTTGAATCCTTCATTTCTTAGATTGACCTTATTTATGTTTAAATATTATACTTTTTTATTGGCTTCATTACCGCAGGACATTAAAAGTTATTTAAATGCATCCTTAAAAATAATCTCGTTTAAAGTATATTTAATATGGTTCCTAGATTGTTTTTTAACTGCTACTTTAAAGTACATAATTTTGCCGCTGCTCATTAAATCCGGAGAAAGTTACAGATTGCAAATGCGATATACGATTAAGCTTTTATTCCCCTCGGATACAATTTCTTACCTATCTTTTACCGTTCTTTTTCTTGATTATTTTTTTTTTTTGAGAATGGGGCGCTAAAACAGATTTTGTGTTGGGTTTAGTTGTGTTTAATTGCCTTTTCATTTCTACCTCTGAAAATTTCTACCATACCGGTTGAAGAAGCATATTAAGTTTATTTACCCAGAGGAAAATATCTCAATTAAATTCAGACTTGTAGAAAGATTTATCTACACGCTTGGACCATGTATTAACACTTTAATTTTATAAAGCTGTATATACTGTTTTTTTTTATAAAGCTTACTAGATTTATTACGCGGCTTCGCTCGAGAATCATTTTTTGTTAATTTTTTTTCAATGATTAGCTTCAAGTTATAACAACTCTTAAACAAATTAATTTCCTTTTTTTTTCAATTCCTACTATTAGTTCACACTCTCCCTATATATATCTTGTTCAAATTTTCAATCGTTAATAAAAGTACTTTTTATTCATCCACTGAAGTTCAAATACATTTTTTTAAACTTGTAGTGGATGACACTTGATGTTAATACAGTTTTTTCAAATATTAATTCATTAATTAAATTTAATTAATCAATTTTAGTTTTAGGCCTAGAGCGTCTCTTGCTCTTGAATAGTAATTTCCCTCATGTTACTGTGTAAATGGTAGCACTGCGGTATCGCGGGCTTCTCCAGTCCTGTAGGTTGCGCGATCGAATCCCCAACCTGACAAACTTTTTCTCTCTTTCCCTCCCTCCTAATCTCGCACAGTAGGCAAGGTTCTGGCAGGCAATCCTTTTTTTCAATTCCTATTAGTTCACACTCAAATTTTTCTTTGTTGACCTAAGTAGGAATTGACTTTAAAATTTTTTTATATATATATTACTTGTTCAGTAATAAAAATGCATTTATTAACTAATTTGTTATTTTAATACTTGCCAGTACACAACATTTTTTGTTTCTTTATCATCTGCGACAATGTATAATTCTGATTGATTCCTTGCTCTAGACATTCCCACATATAGCTGACCACGCGAAAAACATTCTGTCACATCCAGTCCAGCTCTCTCTTCTTGTGCATTTTAAAGCATGAATTTACAGCTAGTCAATAATGTTTGAATGGATTTATTATTATAGAAAAATAATAAATGTTTGACTGGATTGAGAATACATTCAATATTAAAACACAGCAAATCAGATAATTACACAGGCCAACGATGAAAAAATTTTTTGAATAAATTTGCCTTATTCTTGTGGTTTTTAGTGGGCTGAAACCGAATATGACAAAAAACTTGTATCACCCTCCATTTTTTTTTTCACATTTCAACACTCAATATTTAAAGAAATGACATTTTTAGCGAACTCAACGCCATAAGCTAACCGCCAGCAATGTGGATTTACCAAATTCCCATGTTTCTTATTTGAATGAGACGGTAAGGCAAGGGATCGACATTGGTCCACAAAAATCTGGCCTGCAAGAAAATCTTTTAAGCCTGGAGGGAAGAACATTCTGCGCAAGAAACTCGTGGACCCGGAAAACATTCTGCTGCCACCTCTACACATAAAATTAGGCCTAATGAAACAGTTTGTGCAAGCCTTACCCAAAGATGAAGAATGTTTCAAGTATCTCTGCGAGAAGTTTCCTCATCTATCAGGAAAAAAAATTGGAAGAAGGCGTGTTTGTTGGGCCTGACATCCGAAAAATGATGTTCGATCCCAACTTTGAATCAAAAATGACTTTAAAAGAGAGGGAGGCTTGTGTATCATTGAAGCAGATTGTGACCAAGTTCTTGGGCAACAAAGAGGACCCACATTATATTTCTATTGTAGACAACATGGTGGAAAAGTTCAAAAAGTTAGGCTGTTTGATGAGCCTCAAGATTCACATTTTGAACAGTCACCTTGATTTTTTTTTCCAGATAATTTGTGTGTCAGTTAGGAGCAAGGTGAGCGGTTTCATCAAGATATTAAATTGATGGAAAGACGGTATCAGGGCCGCTGGAATACCAATATGATACTACTGTTGGTCACTTCACCGAGAACTTGATCACTGCGAAGCAAGCGATTCACAGGCGAAAAAGCAATATCAGGACTTTAAGGAGAAGGGGGAAAAGAAATATAAGCCAAAGCAGACATAAAATCTATGTAATAAAAAGGTATTTTCATGTTTATACCTGAATAAAAGTTTCTTCATATTGTAACATTTATTTATTTTTATTTTCTATGGTATGTTCGGCTAATTTTCTAGTTTCCAACGAAGTCACATTGTGACGAAACTGTGGGTGGTAGAAGAAAACTGAGGTCAGTTACGGATTCAGAACCAAAAATTAAATAAGAATCAGCTATTAACGTTAAAAATGTTTTCAAAAAGTCTCTTTTTTCGTTGGCCTGTGTGTTATTAAAGAAAAAGTATATACACATATTTCATGCCCGGAATTCTTTCTCAAAACTAAATCGTATGCTATGTTTCAATGTCACTTCAGTTATATAAATCTTCTAACATAATTCTGGAATGGAACGTCCTAGCGGGATTAAAATAATAACATTCATCCTGATTTTCCTAGAACATAAAACCGTGTAAATTTCATCAAGGTAGGGTTCACGGTTCTCGAGTTTTTGTGACTCACAATCACATACACACACGACCCATTTCCCGTTTCTGCTTTATATATAAGATTCGAAAGGAAAATTCCGATTTTACTTAGTCTGTGCGTTTTCTGGGAAGGCAGTACTAATTTAACGCTAAACACTAGCTTACAAAAGAGATTACATTTTTTTTTGGAGATTATTCAAGTAAATGGAAATTGCTGATAATTGTGAATGATTCAAAATATCTAATTTCTGAGGCTATTTGGTACTAAGTTTTAACACCGAGCATGTGTTTAGTTGAGGATTTCCCATTCAAACCGTCACTGGACAAATATGCTTCCTGCAAAAAATTGCTATATGTCATTATTTCACCCGGGGAAGTTGCGTTGCCTGAAAATGAGGATTGTTTATTGTATTCCACTTCCCATACAGTCTTGAAGTTCGACTTAAAAATTGTTCTTTGGAACTGATAGAAGTCTGGATGTCGTCGTGAAATGGGGTAATATTTGAGCAGTCAATTGTACCTTCGACAGACATTAATCGTCATAGTTTACGTTTAAGAGGGGAGATCACCTTAAAACCTTCAAAAACTCAATTTTTTAATTATGATTTAATTCTGAAGAATGGAATATAAGGAATGTTTAAAAAAATGAAGTCGATACTATAATTAGATACGATTTTATAGCCAAAACTTAATAGTAATTTATAGAAACTTTAAGTGGCTTTTTCTAAACTGTTATTTTAAAACTTGTGCGCACTATTTCTTCAAAAGTAATGGTCACAAATTGCTGAAATTTTGTATACATGTATATCTAATATGTTTATACAATTTCTATCTAAATTTAGGTAAGTACATTTACTAATTTTTTTACAGCATTTTTTTTAAAATTATATTTCTTGTACATTGCAATACATTTGCCTGAAATAAGTATTATGTGAAGTATGGTAATTATTTTAGGTGTAGATTAAAGTATAACCTATGGATATAATATATACAAATAATGTGATACATATCCCTTATAGTTTTTAAAAAAAATATGCGCACAATGTAATGATCTATGATTCATAATTCATAAAACAATTTTTTCAATAGAAATAATTTCCAATAATATCCCAACAATTCTGCTTTTGTTTTCTAATAGATAAAGCTTTTTACAATTCCCCCTAAAAATTTGGTTTAAATTAGCTACAAATTAACTGTTTGATAACACATTAAACTTGGTAGTAAAATACATATATTTTTGCGAGTGCAAAGATATGTGGATTTTACTACCAAATGATCTCCCCCTTTAACCAAATAACTATGTAAAAGACATAAAGCACTTTTCTCTGATTCATGTCATGCTGACTCTATATGTATGAAAACTAATACTTGGCTTGTCAAGATGAAAAACCCATTGCCTGCATTGTTATAATTGGTTACATACAAAATTGGTTGCATGGATTAAAACTGGTTACATACAAAAAAAACAAGATAAAGATTGGTTACATGTACAATTCGATAAAACTGAAACATAAGGCCCATCACCACGCAGAGCATTTAAATTCAAACTTCCTGCTGGTTCTGTTAGTTTCTGACTCATTTGCTTATGTGCATGACCATGTCGTGAGAAACGTTTGAAAAATTATGTCAAAAACAGTGAGTAGATTCCGACGTCCATTCTAACCGTAAGATAGGAGTGACTTTCTTTTTCAAGTTCTATTTATTTATGCAACGTACAACAAAATAATTGCGATACCCGATTTCTTTTAGGTCTCGAAATCGTATGCGGCACTCGGGCAAAAACCGGCGGAAAAGTGCGAAAGCCCTCGATCGGCCGAAGCGTGCTGCAACAGCGAGACCAGAAAGATTATGGGACAGAGCCGTCATACCTTACGACATCGAGTCCAATTTTAGTGGTGAGTATCCTTTACCTGCTTAATATACCCATATGTAGGGATGGCCAAAAGGCAAAGCATTATTGGGTTATTGTTTAACCTAGTAACAAACGTATCTCTTAACCTCCTATCAAAAGAACGTTGTTGGGTTGTTGCAGAACATCGTAACAAACGTGTCACTTCACCTTCTCCCAAGAGAACATTATTGGGTTATTGCGGAACGTAAGAACAAAAGTATCTTCACCTCCTATCAAAGGAACATTGTTGGGTTATTGAAGAACCGTGTAACAAACGGGCCATTTCACCTCATATTAAATGAATATTAGGTTATTGCAGAACCTCGGAACAAACGTGTCACTTAACCTCCCATCAAATGCATTTTATTAGGTTACTGCGGAACCGTGTAACAAACGAGTCACCTCACCTCTTATCAAAATTGCATTAGTGGGTTATTTCATAAGAGTACCAAATATGACACAAACTCCTATCAAATGAGTATTGACTTATTGTAGAACCTAGTAACAAACTTTTCACTTCACCTGTTTTCAAAAGAGCATTATTCGGTTATTGCAGAACCTAGTCACAAACGTGCCACTTCCCTCCTTATTAAAAGAGCATTATTGGATTATTGCAGAACATCGGAGCAAACGTGCCTCTTCACCTTCTTTCAAAAGAGCATTATTGGATTATTGCAGAACATCGGAGCAAACGTGCCTCTTCACCTTCTTTCAAAAGAGCATTATTGGGTTATTGAAGAACCTCGGAACAATAGTGCCACTTCATCTCTTATCAAAAGAACATTATTAGGTTATTGCGGAACTGTGTAACGAACGTTCCATTTCACCCCCTATCATAGTTGTATTACTGGGTTATTGCAGAACCGAATACCAAATATGACACTTCAACTCCTTTCAAATGAGTATTGACTTATTGTTGAACCTAGTAACAAACGTGCCATTTCACCACTTATGAAAAGAACATTATTGGATTATTGCAGAACCTAGTCACAAACGTGTCACTTCGTCGTCTTTCAAAAGAGCTTCATTAGGTTATTGAAGAAACCATTCACAAAATTGTTACTTCAAGTCTTATGTGAAATGAGCATTGTTGGATTTTGGCAGAACCTGAGTTCAAACTTGTAACTTCCCTCCTATCAATAGAGGCTGCGGGAAAGAAACTAAAATAAAATGATTTGATAAAAACAAAAGTTCTCATCAAGCAAAAAAACCCAGCCAACTGGAGAGCAGTTCTTGAAATTACTTAAAATAATCCAAACTCCGATTCCAGATAATGGTATTTTACAGGTTTCAAATCTGCTTTTCTGCATGAGCCATCTTGCCTGCTTTGACG
>OU015499.1:87779158-87801658 GCA_907164885.2 Dolomedes plantarius | reverse complement strand
GAAATTGATTTTAAAAGAAAAGAAAAAATATATTGATAAAAAAATCGTAACTGATATTTTTTATAGACAAAATAATGTAGAATAAAATATTCAAATTAAATCTAATAAAACATACTAAAGAATATAGTGCAATTAATATAGTACAGTTTGAGGAACATTTCTTTTACTGTATTTTAATATTTTTTTGGATAATGACCAATCGTCTGCCACATGAGCAAGAAAGTTTTTTGTCTATTTCTTTCTTATGCACGTCCCACAAAATTAAAAGAAAAGAAACCACTTGAACAGTATTTAATAAATTCTAAAAATGAATCTTTAAAAATTCACCAAAAATCAGAAAATGGAGGTAAAAATTCGAAAAAGATTTCATTTTAATAGAATTTTTATGATCTTTCTTGTGGTATAAATTTTATAACTCTCTGATTATTATTTTAGATGCAAAATTTAAAGAATGTTACAAAAACAGATTAAAAATTTAATTTAAAAGAATCTAAGAAGAATTTTTGAAACATCTCTGTTAGTGCACCCCTACACTATAAGAATAGCCATGCAAAATTTCAGCCCTTTATGTCCAGCGGTTTGGTCTGTGCGTTATATGACAGTCAGTCAGTTACGGAATTGTTTTATATTTATAGATAAGGCTTAATTAGCTCTTGTTTACCAAAAGTTGGCCATAGGTCTCTGGACCAACGAAAGGACACTGAATAAATAGTGTCTGTACTAAGTTAATGAATGCATACATTACTTTTTTCGCACTTAATTGGCCAGAATCTGATTCTTTAGTATCATTATGTTAATGAAAGAATATTATTTCTCATGCATTGATTTGTTTGTATTTGTAAATTTCATTTAGGTTTCTGTATTTTTTTATGCAAAAAAGCAATGGGGTAGATTCTCAGTTTCCAACGTTAATCTTTTCCCCCCTTTATTAGCTTAACTAACACTTTAAACAAAGTATAAAATCTTTAAATTTCACTTAGACTTAAATTAGCAAAGAGGCTCCTTTTTATCGTATTTTAAGCGAAATCTAGATCCGTTCCACAATGTTGCATACCAAATGCATTCCCAGCATTGCCTTTAAAATATATGCTAACTGATTCTTTTTAACGAATTGTTAAGATCGGGAAAAAACCGGTTGATTGCTAAACAAAGGCTTTTCCGCAATTTTGCACATTTCCCCTTTAAGCGTTTCTGATCTCTAAATGCGCTATTTCCTCTTTTAAAGCGTTTCAAGTAATTGGGGGCATTCCGAATACGAAATGTGGGTTTAACTGTAAACTGCAATTTATTCCTCGTTCTCTGGGAATGCCTCTGGAATATTATGCAGGGAGGCTTGTTGGAAATGATCTTTCCAATTTTTTTTTCCAAAATTTGATATTAAGAAAATTAGAGTAGGGCTAGTTTTATGTAAAGTACTAAGCTACGCTTAAAGGTAGGAAATTGTTTAAAGACATATTTTGTAACAATTTGTTAATACAAACTATATTTTGTTTATACTTTAGAATGTTAAAACTACTTTATATTTTAAAGCATTGTTTCTACATTATGCTTTAAAATATAAGTTATCTTTTACAGAAATATTACTCAAATGTTTGAGGCCATTGAGTTAAAAGGACATGCATCTTTAATCCTTAGTCTTATTTCTCTAGAGTCTAATCCAGTATATTATTCAACCATGCAATAAATTCTTAACTCTTTTCTGTAATGGGGTTTTAAAAGTTTTCATAAAAATGAGAGAGATTATACAGTCAAACATGCTCAATTTAGCTTTTTCGCCCAAGCTGTTTTTTTACTACTCTGAGAAATAAATCTGATCTTATATCATTCCTTGCGATTGAAATCCACGCATTTATTGCCTGTATCAACGCATTTTCGTTAGATTGCGACGACAGTAAGATTCAGTGAGGCGGTGCTATATAAACTTGCCAAAATGTTGCGATTGGAACGCAACATATTTCTTTCTCACGAGTAAAAACACTGAGGCAAACAATACGCTACGAAATAATTTATTTTAGTTTATATTAAGATACTTAAACATGTTAAATGCTAAATTATAAAATGTACTTCACTGCTAATTTCTTCTGCATTAATCAAACGAACGCTACTATTTTTAAACATCACCTACTATAATTTCAGTATAATTAGGAAGTTAACATCATCTAGTATAATTGTAAAACTAAATTCACTGCAAAAAGTTGTCATGTGTTAATTGAATGTTTCAATTTCTCCTACATCTTTGTTTTAAATTCTTAATTTTGCATATAAAAAAAATCCCCACTGGCGCTGATCTATATCCGGTGATGATTACCGATAAAGCATTCCAAATAATTGAAAACTAAATTTTCAGATCTGCGAAGGCTTTCGAATCGGCCCCTAAGATCCAGTGTGAAAATCTTTATTTTACAGTTCCCCATTAACTGCCGTGTTTGATAATACCTCATTCATGACTAAAACATAAAGCTCACTTTATTACATCAGAAACTTTTCATTTTCTTTTAAAATTTACGCTTCTGAAGGGATTTTTGGATAAAGCAAATTTATTATCATCTGTACTTTTTTAAAGTTTATTTTTTCTGTTCGGCATTTGCGGGATTTAAATAACGATTCTCGTCTGGGTTTCTATTGAAACATTTTTTTGCCTTAATTGAAATTTTCCACGTAAACGGTATAAATAACGACATGTAGTTTATCTTCGGCAGCTACGAATTCCCCCGTTGTTTAATGTGGTTATAGAAGTAAACTTTCTACTATAGCTTGTTTACTCCAATATAATTTATTTCATAATACATTTAAATGTATAGAATAATTATTTTTATGTTAAAAAGGGATTGATTTTTCTGTTATGTACGCTTAGGCTGGTTGCACACTGAGCAAACTGGTTTCATGAAACAGTTTCGAAAAATGACAATCTCCAGTGTTGACTACCTGAAGAATCGAGTATAAAGAAGGAAAAGTTAGGCTTACCTTTGTTCCAAAGATTGTAGATAACATTTTAAAACTAGTGGTTAAATAACTTCACACACATGAGTAATTCGAATGTAGACTGGTATTTTCAATTACTTTTTAATGATGAATGAATATAACATGTTAACTACATGTAGAACAGAACACTAAACAAGAACAGCGACTTCAAAGTTAAAAAAAACTAAATCTTTTTAAACTACCTTGTTCTCGCTTTCCGTATAAGCGCGTAGTCCTGGTAACGGTATCGTGCCGCCATCTAATGTTAAAATCTGTAACTATTCCGTTTCCGACATCCAATCTGATGAAACCATTACATTTAAAAACACAGATGTCCTCACTGAGACTCATGAAATTGGAGTTGCACAATGACGAAATCATCGTTTCTTTAAACATTTTTTTCCAGTGTGGAGCACTTGTCATTGAAGATTTAAGTACACAATCCGAGTGAAACACTAGTTACTTTCAATGGGGGCACCGTATAGGTGAACTAATACCACCATCTGGTGCACCTCAGTTTTGACCAACCACCCCCAGGGGTGATATCTGGAGAGATAGCACTTTCTCCCAACCATTGACCTCAGAGGGACTTTTCGGTCTACGGATGAAAGTGCCCATATGGCCTAAATACAATATTTAATGGTAGTACATCGTAGAGACATCGGATTCAAACCAATCATCCACAGTCCCGATCCCAACGCGCTTCCACTAGGCTACTGCGGGGGCATACTAAGATTTTTAGTAACATGAATGTTTATTGATCTCGTACTTCTATTTACGTGGGCTGGAGCTTTAATAGTGGCAACACTGTTGTATCGCCCCCACACAGCAGAATCCATGAAAGCAGCTTACACCACATATACGTCACATACATGCCTTACCTCAGAGCGAATGAGCTCTCCCCACAATCATCATACACCTGCACAGTGGCAGGATGAACACAGCCATGTTTCAATTACCGGTCTATTATACGAAATGATTTGTTGCATCTTACTGATGGAAGGAAAAGGCTTATGTGCGCACTGTTGCTCATGTGTTTGCTCTCTGGGGTTTGGAAGTGCTCTACCATCCCCCATATTTCCCGGACTTAAGTCCCCGTGACTTTGATCTCATCCCCAAGAATAAGGAACTGCTCCGTGGAATCCACCAGAGATTCTGCAGGCTGTAGACCGCTCCAGTCGAAGGATCAACTGATCAGGTACTGCCAGCGGCATCCCGCAGCTTCCAGAACGTTGGCAATGGGTGCTAAACATTGCTGGTTACCACTCTGAAGGGCTATAAAAGTTTTAACCGTGTATCTCTTCTGTATAATTTGTACATACGTAGTTGTCAGTATTATAGTTCCATCCTATGTAATGACTGCCGTTGCGACGAGTAACTTTGAAATTAAGCGAAAATTCCACTTATGTTAAGGGAAGAAGGGAATGATCTTATTGAGGTTTTGTTTTCACAGTTCTGATAGCCGTACTTTACATGCAGGTAGAGGCCCTCTATGCGGCGATGGGTGAGCAGATGATTACTACAACATAGGAAAATTTTAAAGTATGGTAAGATGTTAGGGTCGTTGAGATTTGAACTGAGCGCTCCCCAGTCAGAATCCCGGCTCGGTACCACTATGCAACCTTGAGCCCCTAAACCTTTGAACTTCTTGAAAGTTATGAATATGGTTTCAAGCAACTGAACTTTCGTGTAGAATACTGCAGCCACGGGTTCGCAGACCAGTGATCCCTCAAAAAAATTTCCTGATAACTCAATTTTAGTACAGATCTTAGTTAATATTTCTTTTCTCCAACTTACCTGAAGGACCCAGTCTACAATTCCCAACTTGTAGAAGCTGAAATTTTTCCTGGTCTGCACTTAAATCTTTGGCTACCGTATAACTACTGTGTGTCCGGTCGCTTATAAGTGATTGAGCCCATCGTTTCCTTTATTTCACTGCCACCAGCAATGCAAAAATACACCATCGTCATCCAGTGACATCGTAGAAGCTGAAACTACAGTTTACCCGGTGTGTGACCTCGTGGGAAACGGGTTTCAAGAAACGTTTCATGAAACTGATTTCACAAAACCAGTTTATTCAGTGTGCGGCCCGCCGTAAATCATGAAAGAAAAAGTTACCCAAAAGCCACATAATGGGCTCAAAGTTCTTAAGAAACGGCTGGGAAAATTAACTATAAAACTTTTCGGTCTTTTAAACAACTCCCTTATTTTATCAAGATAAAGGATTTCACTATATGCAACCCTTTTTTAATCTTTATATGCAAAATATGTGATAGTATAATTTTTGTTAAACTGTTTTTCTAAACAGAACTTTCTCTACATTTAGATATGTTGAGAATTCCTTAAAAACTACTCATTATCTGAGATTTATTTCAAAATATGCATGCATATATTACCCAATTATATTAGCAAGAAACAAAATAAAGAAGGTCTTAGATCATGCCTTCTTATTTTTCGAACATACTCTATTTCATCGCAGAAATTACGATTTATCAATAAATTAGGCCCTTTTCTCATTTTTCATTTTTTTTAAATGCATTTAGCAGTGGCTTATTTCATAAGGAATAAATTGCGATTAAAAAGTGGCATATTGAATATTTAATATATTTCCAGATTTTTTCTTGTTATAACGTGAATCAAGCATTCCGCTCTGTGCTTTTAAAGTAATTGATAATAAACTTATTTGCAGCTCCCTTTAAAATAATATTTTATTACGTTACTATGCTACAAGAAATCTATGATTATGTAGCACTGCATATTTCTTGCAAGAATTTCGAAATACGTACTTTAGCCAGTAATATTAGTGTTCTAATCTTACGTGTAACAAATACATTAATGTATGTTTTGCACTCTTATTTTACAACCTAATAATACACTCTGCTCAGAGAATATGTTCTAGATCGTCTAGATTTTCTTCTTTTCCTTATATATTGAAATCTATTTCCTAAAGTTAAGGACTGATAACTTATTAAATAAGTAATATAACCGAGCAGTCACATTTTGTTTTACTAGAAATATCTCTTGAGATTTCTCGTTTGATAACGCGATGTATGATCACAGCTTTTTTCCTTTTAAAATAATTGCAAGAAAAACTGAAGTATTCTTTGACGCTCACTTTTTCGGAAGGCAAATCTAAATTTTTACTAAAATTATTTTCTGCTTTTTGTGATATTAAGAAGTTTGTGATTACCCCTGTTATGATGTTACCTTACGAAATGAATGTTTATAAAATGATCCAATTTCTTGAGAAAACCGTAGGTGAATAAAATTAGAATAAAACACGCTCTTATTTGAAAAGCAAATCTGTTTTTATTACAATTTTCTACTTTTTGTGAATTCATTATGTCTGTTATTACCTCCATTATGATGAATGTTTTTTTTTTTAAGAAGATAAGTTTAAAAAAAATTAAATTTCTAGGAAGAGGTAGTTACACAAAGTTAAACATTCACGTACTCCATCATTTGAAATGAAAATGTGTATATTTTTCCTAAAAATATCTTCTACTTTTTGAAAGTTCATTAAGTTTGTAATTACGTCCGTTATGATTACTTTACTTGCAAAATAAATTTCTTGCAAGCAAAAAAAAAGTTAAATTTATAGAAACTAGGGGCTTGGCCCCTAGATTCGCTACCCTCGCTTTTAGTACGGGGCCTTCGGCCCCTAATAAGGCTTACTCGTAAAAAAATATTTGTTATTGCAATGTGATATTAACGTGACAGACTACGTTAAAAACATCGATTTTCGACAATTGGTCGAATGTTTTATTTGTTTTTCTTATACTTTGGACCTTCCTCTTTCCAAAACTGTTTTTTTCACTACGGGATATAGAAGAGATTTTATAGCCATTATAAAATACAGTGATTTCCGCTTATAAGAATCACGTTTGTTATTACTGTTTTTGATTCTTATAAGCGGTTGATTCTTATAGCCGAAATTTAGGTTTTTGGACAGGTACAAACCTGTGTGTATATATATATATATAGATATATATTAGATAATTTACCATAAAATACTCTTTAATTCACGTTGATTATCTTTTATTAAAATTATTTTTTATAATTTTAAAAGTACAACTTAATTTCTAGACCTATAAGTAGATACACATAATTATTGTAAGAGAAGAAAAAAATCCAATATTTGTTACAAGATACCTGCTTAACAATTTTAACATTTCAACTACAGGAAGGGAGCAAGAAGTTTTCTATGGTAGTTTGCGTAATGAAATTTTAAGGAGGCTGTTTATACTTCTTTCAATACCAATAGTCTCAGACGAAGATTCACCTTCTAGCTTACTTTTCACGGTTTGATAACGTGCTGAATCTACTAATGTCACGTTTGCATAAGTGATAGTGGACACTTCACCGAATATTTATGTGTTTTAGGGTCCAGTAAGCCGCAACCAGGAAGTGAGAGGTGGGAAAAAAAGAGTCCATGTCTTTGTTTGTCAATGGAGAAAAGTGAAATCGGACCCGGACGGGTAAAGATGCTCCCGGGACAAGCTAATAGGACAGTGTTGTTCTAAAGCGTTTAAGGGAAAACTTATGTTATGTCTAACAAAGAAAGGGACGCATTTTAAGACTGCATTCCATCCCATCTTATCACTCTTTTAAAAAAATAAAGAACATCGTGCTTTTTGAGGGTTTAAGTTGCTTTTTTTGAAAAATGAAAGGAAAGCGAAGAGTGTAAGCTGATTCTTAAAACCGGTGGATTGATTCTTTAAAGCGAAAATTTTAATATGGAAATAATACATTTGTTTTTGTTTTTGCGATATTGATTCTTATAAACGGTTGATTCTTATAACCACTGATCACTATAAGCGGTGGCTACTGTATATCGTTTGATTCAAAATTAAACAGAAAGTAGAACTTCGTAACCGGAAGTTGTCCTAAAATTGCAATAATTTGCTCATTTTCAGCACTTAAATTTAGTTTTTTCTAATTTGAAGCTTCAATAATGTTTTTGCAACTTCCTTAATACTTTTTGACAGTTAAATTATTAGTTTATTTTTGAAAAACTGGTAACAATCCAATTCTCGTGATTACTTGTTTATATCGTAACGCTGATATTTCACTCTTTGCTTTTGTCTAATATAAAATACTGCTCTTTGATTCAGAATAATTTTAAACATCGTAACGGATGGGTCGATGTAAAAATTATCGCTCTAAAAGGCAAACATTTACTGGAAATCAATACACCATTCCGAAGAGATAGGCAGAATAATGGAAATTGTGATTTTAGTATCTGTATTTTCTATATAAGTATGAGTAAAACTTTTTTTGTTTATGCTTATAATTCATTATTTAACTAAAAAACTATAAGCGAATGTACAGAATTGGATCAGATAGAATGTTACAGAGCAACACATTGCTATGGGGCAACAGAACTACAACACTTCCATATAAATATAATATAAATTTCAAACATTTCTTGAAGTCGGGTAACTTTCAAGAACAGCAAAACAATGTTTAAGAGTTTAATCTTTGTTGCCACTCTCTGCTTCTCTTTGGAGTGAAGCAAATTTCAAGAGTTGAGTATAAAAATAACGCTTGCGCATGAAGTATTTATTTTGATAAAGATACATTTCCCTTTTGAAAAAAAAAAATAATAAACTGAACAAATTAACTTCTAAAATGAAAATGGCAGCAAAGTTCGTTTGTTTACAATCGTGAATTTGAGTTTTGGTATGATTAGTTTACTAATTATTGACCGAATTTAATTATTTTAGGCTTTTTGAGACCGCCTGCGGGTGGGTAAGGAGAATTTTGAATTTGATTGTAGTTTCTTTTAAATTATTTTTACATCTTTCCTCTTTTAGCGAGATACATATGGGGTGATTCTCGAGCAATGTAACAGCTTCCACCCATTTACTGTTGTCACCCTTATGCGAAGGGCTTTTCATCATTGTTGAATTATCAGCTTTAAAATTCTATTAAAAAACGAAATTTTAAGATAGACTTGAAATGAGGTTTATATGAATAAGAAAGCTTTCAGCTTCCAGATGATGTAAATATTTTCTTTTGTAAGATAAAAACTCGAGGAGCATCGATATTACATCCACATATGGGACGATATTTCTTGAAAAACTGTTTCATTTTTTGATGAAAATATTAGCCTGTTTTAAAAATATTTTTAAACAAATGGGGTCGAGTTTGAAAGATAAATGTCTGTAGTCTTAGACTGTAAAAAGATCAAAATTCTACGATAATGTTTTAGCGAGTTATCGTAATTTGAAGATGAAAAAGTCAATATTTTCCCACAACACATAAAATAAAAAAAAAACAAAGTCCGACGAAGATGAGACATGTCTTACTTTGGTCCCCTCCATTTTCTGCATCCATTGGTACCGCTCTCAACCCCATACCCCCAGCGGTTTCGGAGGAGATAGCGTGACAAGCTTTTGACAGCGGCGGCAGCGGAAGTTACTTTTTTTTAGAATAGAGAGAAATGTCGTTACTTAAAATAAAGTCATATGCTTCCTAATTTAAAAGAAAAATATATTTTTAAATAAAGAAAATTTTCTCATTTTTTAATTCATAAAGTATAAAATTACCTCCGATATGGTAACATTTCATTAAAAAGAAAAACTTTTCCAAAATAAAAAATAAAAAATTAATTTATAGAAAGACGTAGTTAAACAAAAAAAATTCACATGCTCTATCATTTGAAAGGCAAATCTATGTTATTTGCTAAAATTATTTTCAACTTTTTTGAATTTTCTCTACAAAATATAATTTTAAAAAATATTTGTCGAAAAGCTTAGATGAATAAAATTAAAATAGCACTAGATCTAATTTGAAAGGTTAATCAATTTATCTTTACTAATCCTGTTTTCTGCTTTTCGTGAATTCGTGTTTTAGATACCTCCGATATATTTTTTCTTTACAAAATAAATTTTTAAAAAAAATTCAGTCTTTAGAAATTACCTAAAATAAAATTCGTAGTTACCCAAAATAAAAATTCACTCACAACCTCAGATAAAAGGCATTTCAAAATATTTTTTCAAAAATGATTACGACCTTTTCAAAATTCATAAAATTTTTAATAACCTCCGTTATAATTTTTCTATACAAAATATATCTTTTATAAAAAAAATTCAGTTTTTAAAAAGACGTAGTTACATAAAAAAAATAAAAAATCACACTCCCTCATCCAAAAGGCAGTTCAAAATATTTTTTTTAGAATGATTACGACCTTTTTAAAATTCATAAGGTTTGTAATTACCTCTGTTATGATTTTTCTTACCCAAATATTATTTTAAAAAATTCATTATCTAGAAAAACGTAGTTGCATAAAATCAAAAATTTACTTGCTCCCTCATTTGAAAAGAAAATATTTTTTAAATAAAATTGTTTTCTACTATTTTTAAATTCTTGAAATGTGTAATTACCTCCGTTATGGTGATTTTTCTCTTACAAAATGTGATTTTTATATTAAAAAAATCTGCTCATAGAAAGACGTAGTTGAACAAAAATACACATGCCCTCCATAAATCTTCCTTCCAATCAGACAATTCCTTTCCGTCTTGTAGAAAATGAGCCTTTTAAATGATATCCTAAAGGTATGGAACTTCTGTTTAATGGATGCCATTCCTATCATTTTAGATAGTAAAATGATTTAAAACAATTCCCTTGGGATCTTTTTTATTCTAAGCCGTACTGAGAGTGATAAGTTTATTGGACTCTTCATGATTATTTTCACTTTCGACTGTGTTCTGTCAGTGATAGAGCGGGGAACATTTTTCTCTGTCAAGAGAAGTCTAAGAAGTGCAAAAGAGGTTTAAGAATTTTAATCTCGCAGAGAATGACTCAAACGCCCCGAGGGGCATCTATCTGTCATATATATATATATATATATATATATATATATATATATATATATATATGTGTGTGTGTGTGTGTGTGTGTCCAAGGGCGTAAACAATAATTAACTATATTTAAATGGGTCGGTTGATGCTAAATCTAACGAAATTACTATGAATAAATATTTATTGAAAGAGATATTAGTCTGATGGGGATAGAAATAGCCAACAAATGGCGGTACGTTATCTATCTCTCGGAATTCTAGGAGCGTAACTTTGAGCAATCAGCAGAGGATATTGCGTAAACAATGAAAGTTCTCAAATTTTCCGAAGCACGTGAGAATGAATCATCAGTCACAAGACTCTGACTAACGCCCGCGCTTTTGGATAAAGCGCAAATGAAACAATACAGACTGGGATACTCGATTAGACAGAGTGGACATAAATTCGTAGGGTTCGTGTAAACGGGTTGGCGATTCGAGTTGTTTAAAGTACTGAAGTGTGGACAGTGGTTTCTAAGTTTAATTGAATAAAGGCTTTGTTTTTAAGCAAAGTAGTGTTTCCTCAGCCACCACAACTTCATCAGCTGTCAAGAAAACCAATGATAGATCTCTCAGGACTGCAATATAGTTTCGTAGAGGAATTGAGGTTTAAGAGCTCTGTTATGTTTCTCTCTCTCTCTCTCTCTCTCTCTCTCTCTCTCTCCTCTCTCTCTCTCTCTCTCTCTCTCTATATATATATATATATATATATATATATATATATATATATATATCTATATATATATATATATATATATATATATATATATATATATATATATATATATATATATATATATATATATATATATATATATATATATATATATATGTGTGTGTGTAAGTAATAAATTTTAAACACCTCTACTCGCCTGTAATCAGAGTTCTTTCACTCTATGGTAACCTTTCCGTCCTTTGCCAATACTAACCTTCTCGCCAATTTCTGGCAACCCGTTGACAGCTGCTTCTACACTCGCCAGATGAAAGCTAGACGTTGCGCTGTAAGGTCATGTTTTGGATGTAATAAACAAATTTGACTGCAATAAAGTAGCTGTAAACGGGTTGTCAGAAATTTGTGAGGAAGGTTAGTATTGGCAAAGGACGGAAAGGTTACCATAGAGTGAAAGAACTCTGATTACAGGCGATAAGAGGTGGTTAAATTTATATATATATATATATATATATAATGTCACGACCCTATCGCCGTGCACCCATCCAAACACACTAATTACTCTAAATGCAGTCATCAAACAGTAGATCGGTGGAAGAACTAATACTGAATTAACTTTTCAACACCTCTTTATTAATTAACATTAATCAAATACCCAATTAATCCAGATAAATCTCCATTTTCCATCATCTCACAGCCCACACGACAGACGCGCGTTTTGACTCTATCAAAGATTTCCCCGAACTGCGTAATTTCTTTCTCTTCCGTTATATAAAGTCACATAGGCGTAGACCCTCTTCTAGAGCCCCCCTCTGCTCGAGCATCCGATGGTTATGTAAGATACGCGCGTGTGCGAGCGAATGACCCTGAACTCTTTCACTGCGAAACACAGCCTACTTCCTGAATTGGAGACCACACTAGGACTTTACTAGGAAAATTACTGTTTAACGCTCATTAATATAATTAACTATAGCTTATGCTTCTATCATCACATATATAATTATTCTACCCGGCCACCCTTATTTGGCGGTCACGACCTCGGAACGGGCTTATTCTGCTCAGAACCGACTCCATAGAACCAATGTTATGGATGAAACCTTTTCGATGGCCACCCTTAAAAAGGGACTAGACATTTTTTTTCCAGAACTGCCATACAGATAGTTTTCCTGTAGATCTTATCCCCCCTTCTTTCTCTCGTTGTGTATGTATATATATATATGTGTGTGTGTATATGTATATATATATATATATATATATATATATATACATACTACCTGCCAATAATTTGCCAGATATCTATGCATTTGGCTTATTTTGCATATCCCGCTAATGTCACTAGGTGAACGACAGAGATTTCGATGTAAAAAGGTATTGGTTGAACATAGTAGTCGATTAGAGGAGGCTAGTCCACTTATCGTGAGTCGAGTGATTTTGAAATGGGAGTTGCAGTAATACGTTATGTATACGTGGAAAGTCTTTACGTGTGTAAGCGTGGAGTTAGAGAATCCAAAATGAACTGTCCATCGATGTCATCAACAAATGGAGACATTCTGGAATTACTAGCGAAAGAAACCTTCTAGATAGAAAGCCGACAATCATACAGATGCCGTCTAGAGATAGATAACGATGGTTGTTATAATGTTTAACCAGAAATCACCGGCGAACCTCTACGGAAATCATCTTGCAAGAAATCCAGAGCAGCACTGGTAATTCTGTCTGAATCAATACTATACGAAAAGAACACCGTGCACTTGGATATCAAGGCTGAGTGGCGTCTTAATAAAGCCGCTTACCACAAAACTCAATTCGAGGCATCACTGCATAATTAAGAATGCCCTTGGTACCCCCGTAACGAAGTTATTCATAGAGATTTGATAATAGAGACCATTAGACACCATATCAAAGAACTCGCAATAAACTTCTATAATAACCTATATGCAGTAAATAATGTGGGAGGTTCATTAGGTCATCATTATGACACTAGAGAATTTCCCACGCGGCCTAAGGCTACACTAATATCAAACGCTGGGCCTGTTACCATTCACAACAGCTAACGTTCTTTCCCTATCCTTGCTTCGAACCCCCACTCGCTTGACTACTTCTGGTTTCCGAACTGTCACTCCAAACAATCAACCACTGCTCAATTCATGTTGCTCCACCCACTGACTCATTTCCTATTAGCTCTCTTCGTAGAATTCGCTGCTTCCTTCCCACTGGATCTCTGTCCGGCCACCCTAACTCTTTAAATCTTTCTCGATTGTCTCAGGTTAAATATCTTTTTCCAAAATTCTCTCTTTTATTAATCTCTTCTCTACACCTCCAGTTATTCCTTCATTACCTACCAACCTAAACTGTTAAAACTATTTGTAATTTAATTTAATTCACTTTTTTTTTTCTCTCACACATACTCTCAGTACAGTAATAATCCATTTTAAAGAACGGTAATCATGATACATACCACATTGAATACAGAGGATATGGAACTCTAGCTCCCAGGAGCCTCTAAAGTTAATTATGCCTATGCCTAATCATTGCATATATTTGGTAGCATCATTATACGTTTATCTTGAAAATTTGAAAGGGATATCTGCAGTAGTTTCTTTTTATAAATCGCGCTCAAGTATGGAAATCATCATTAACAGAAAAATGCTTTTAAAGTTCCCACACTGGTAATGTTTACGTCGGAACTACTTCTTTCCTGTCATTGTGTTGAACTTTCTAATTTGAATAGTTTAACGCGGTTTGTATTGAATGACTCAAATGTTCAAGCATTTTAAAAATGCAAAAAAAAAAAAATTATATGTTTTGAAGATTTAAAGGTGATGAATCCCCTTAACTCAAAACTGTCAGTGTTCTCAGAGGTTCTGGAGTACAAACAGTGTAATCGCTCACTGGCTCACTTGTGTTTCGTCAACCAGTTAATTGCATATTTGCTACTTTTTTTCTGGATTTCTATTCAAAACTGTTTGTTTCGTAATGTATCCGGCTACGTTCGGAGCCCTTTTGTAGTAAAATCGGTACTTGTTCGATGCAGTTTTGAAGTCTCTTTCCGGAATTTCGAAATTTTACATGGATCTGTGCACAATGTCCCTCGGAATTGCCGTGATTTCTTGCGTAATTGTTGCTTTGAGTGCTTGCAAATGTTTTTTCTGTGAGACTGTCTCAAATCAAAAATGTCCAACACCCACCAACAAATTTGCAAGCATTCAAGGCATCAATTACGCAAGAAATCACGGCGATTTCGTGGGACATGGTCCGCAGATCCATGCAAGATCTCAAAATTTCTGAAAGAGACTTCAAAACTGCATCGAAAATGACGGTCGCAATTTAACTGATGTAATCTTTAAAACATAATGGATGACAATGGCTTACTATGTACTTCTCAGGTATAAAAGATTTCTTTCCTCTATCTTGCTTTGTATTTCTGTTATTGATGTTCCAAATCAGAATTTTCTTTCTGCCGCACCGGGTATATAACTATAGATACAGTAACCATCGCTTATAGTGATCAGTGGTTATAAGAATGAACCATTTATAAGAATCAAAGTCGCAAAAACAAAAACAAATGTATTATTTCCATGTTAAAATTTTCGCTTTAAAGAATCAATCCACCGGTTTTAAGAATCAGCTTACTCTTCGCTTTCCTTTCATTTTTCCAAAAAAGCCACTCAAACCCTCAAAAGGCACGAAGTTCTTTTTTCTTCTTTTTTAAAGAAAGAATGATAAGATGGAAGGGAATACAGTCGTAAAATGAGCCCCTTTCTTTGTTAGACATAAAATAATAGTTTCCCCTTAAACGCTTTAGTTAAACACTGTCCTATTAGCTTGACCCAGGGGCATCTTTACCCGTCTGGTTCCGATTTCAGTTTCTCCACTGAAAAACAAAGACAGGGACTCTTATTTCCCACCTTCCACATCCTGGTTGCTGCTTCCTGCACCCTGAAACACATAAATCTTCGGTGAAGTGTCCACTATCATTTAGGCAAACGTGACATTAGTAGATTCAGCACGTTATCAAACCCTGAAGCGTAAGCTAGAAGGTGAATCTTCGTCTGAGACTATTGGTATTGAGAGGTATAAACAGCCTCCTGAAAACTTCATTACGTCAAAATACCATAGAAAACTTTTTCTTTCACACTTCCTGTAGTTGAAATGATAAACTGTTAAGCAGGTATGTTGTAACAAATATTGGATTTTTTTCTTCTCTTGCTATAATCATCTGTACCTACTTATGGGTCTAGAAATTAAGTTGTATTTTTAAAATTACAATGAATAATTTTAATAAACGATAATTAACGTAAATTAAAGAGTATTTTATGGTAAATTATCTAATATCTTCTATTATATAAAACAGTTCCGTAACTGACGCATTCATTTACTGACTGACTGACTGACATACAACGCACAGACCAAACCGCTGGACCTAAAGGGCTGAAATTTTGCATGGCGATTCTTTTAATAGTGTAGGGGTGCACTAAGAAAGATTTTTCAAAAATTCTTCTTAGATTTTTTAAAATTAAATTTTTAAGCTGTTTTTGTAACTTTTTTTACGTTTGCATTTAAAATAATACATTGAGGGTTATAAAATTTATATCACGAGAAAGATCATAAAAATACCTTCAAAATGAAATTTTTTTCGAATTTTTACCTCCATTTCCTGATTTTTGGTGAATTTTTAAAGATTAATATTTAGAATTTAATTTATTAAATGCTGATCACGTGATTTCTTTTTCTGGTACTTTAAATAAATTTATCGTCACGTGCATAACTAAATTGACAAAAAAAAAATTCTCCTTTCTAATGCAGCAGACGATTGGATATTATCCAAAGAAAATAAATATCCCTTACGATTTTTTATAAATATATATAATTTTTACATCAATTGTATACATTGATCGTCGTATTTATTATAAATATATATATTTTTGGCATTAATTGCATACATTGACCGTTGTATTTAATTTGAATGTACTCCGCAGCGAAGTGCGGGTTTTCAGCTAGCATGTGTATATAGGTGTGTGTGTGCCAGTCTAAAAACCTAAATTTCGGCTATAAGCATCAACCGCTTATAAGAATCAAAAACAGTGATAACAAACGTGATTCTTAAAAGCGGAAATCACTGTATATACATACTTTTTACAAACAAATTAGAACAATTACTAAAATAAATTTGATGGTTTTTAAGTGAATGGAATATTTCCTGAAGAAGCTTTGGAAGTTTTTAGTTTTTAACTCTGATAAATTAAATCATATAAAATAGTAATATTTTAACTAAGAAATATAAAATGATTTTTCGAAATTAAAGTTACCTTAATGTGTAGTTTTTCATAATCTCAAGTATCCAATAAGAAATTATACTTTTTAAATTTGCGATAATTTTGTTTGCCTTCGATTTGGAAAAATAAATTAACCTTTTTTCCTAAAAGAAATTGTAACTCGATATTTTATTATTACGAAATTTTTTTTCAGTTTTACTTCATTTTTTCGTCTGTCTGTGTAGATAAAAAATAGCTTTCGAAGAAAATCACTTATCTTTTGGAAAACAATATATATGTTAATAGATAGATAGAATAAAAAAAATAAAACAATATACGGCATTGTTTTATAATTTTTGGACTTTATCTTGTTTGTTATACTACCATAATTTTGTGATATGGAATACCGTTTGCCAAGAAAGAAAATGCACTTAATTTCTGTTCCCAGAAACTTCTCATGTTATAGGATGAATAAAATATTTTGTATAGTTAGCAGAACTAGTCTAAAACTCTCTTCATAGCCAGTTGTTACTTATTTTTTACTAAATTTTAATCATTATGAAGTCTTAAATGAATTAATCTTTAGATTCTCGTCATTAAAATACATAAATTATGATGCTTGAATATTGAGGGAAAGGTCCCGAGGTAGCCCAGTGATAGCGTGGTGGGTTTGGAACTGAGGGGGGCTCGGTTTGAATCCCGACATACGTTGTTAAATACCTTAGGGTCTAGGTACTATGATATACATTAATCCTATCAACATTAATATACACTAATAGATATACACTAAACCTAAGTACTAAGTCGCATTACTAGGCACTAATATAAACACTACTGATAGCCCGTTGTTACTTTACAAAATTTTAATCAATATAGAGTCTTAAATTAGTTACTCTTGATTCTTGTTCTTAAAATACATAAATTATGATGCTTGAATATCGATAGCAAGGTCCCGAGGTAGCCTAGTGATAGCACGTCGGGTTTGAACTGAGATTGCTCGGTTCAAATCCCGACAAACGTAGTTAAATACGGTTGTGTCTAGGTACTAAGATATACACTAGTCCTAGTAACACTAATATACACTAATAGATATACACTAATCCTAGGTACCAAGTCACATTACTAGGTACTAAGATGACGAGTTGGGTTTGAAATTGAGGGTAGTCGGTTCGAATCCTAACAAACGCCATTGAATACCTTAGTGTCTAGGTACTAAGATATACACTAATCCTAGTAACGCTAATATACAATAATAGATATACACTAATCCTAGGTACTAAGTCACATTATTAGGTACTAAGAGACTCCTGATAGCCCGTTGTTACTTTACTAAATTTTAATCAATATAAAGTCTTAAATGAATTAATCTCTAGATTCTCGCAACTAAAATACATAAATTATGATGTTTGAATATCGAGGGCAAAGTCCCGTGGTAGCCTAGTGATAGCGCGTTGGGTTTGGAACTGGGGTTGCTCTATTCGAATCCCGACGAACGCCGTTAAATACCTTAGTGTCTATATGGACACGTTAAATCCGTAGAACGGAATGTCCTCCTATAAGGTCAGAGAGGGTGTGAAAGGTTAAGTGTGATGTCAGTGCTTCATGCCTTACCTAGGTTCACAGTTGGAGAGCTTAGTTCCAAGTTTTCAAAATACTAATAGTAAACTTTAAAAGAACAATTCAAGATTAAAACTGAAACAACGTTTAATCATAACAACTAGACGAAACACTCATTACAAGTCCTAAAACTTTCGTATCGTGAAGCGGCCATGAACTGCAGAACGAAGGAACGAACGAATCAGCGAACGAACACATCGAACAGCAATGTAAAACTCCTCACCTCACATCCGTTCTTCTTTTATTGCAATCAGGAAAACTATGCACAGCGCAAATGCTCCTTCCTCTCATGACGAACCTTACAGCACATGGAGACACAGAGGTTTTACGAATGACACTCTGCACTCAAACAGATCCAACGACGGAACAGTACGATTCCCCCCAGATGTCGCCTCTGGGGGGGGGGGGTGCTCCATCAAAATTGAGATGGCACCAAGGGGTGGTGTTTAACCTGTAAGGTGCCCCCGTTGAAAGCAACCAACAATTGTCTACATTGATAAGTGTGCCCCGCATGGGCGAACAACGGCATAAAATGTGGTGATCGAAAAAGGCCTTTCTAGAAGCTCGCTCTTATTTTATGTTAATCTCTTCGGTACGTGTTGATGGCAGTATAGACATAAAATGTTTGAGACATAATGTTCAAGTATAGACATAAAATGTTTCAATTTTGATTCTAGTGTGCCATCACTGCCTATAGAAAGAGACATGAAGTGATACCGCTTAAAAAAACTTAACATAACCGGGGAAAATGTTTAAAAGAAAATCGAAGAGTTAAGACTTAATATTTTAACAAAGAACATATTAGGCGCAGAACGTACAGCGTTTAAAAAGCGGTGATCGAAAAAGCCTTTCTGGACGCTAGCTCTTATTTTATGTTAATCTCTTCGGTACTTGTAGACGACAGTATAGACATAAAATGTTTGAATTTCGATTCTAAAGTCTCACCACTTCCTATAGAAAGAGACATGAAGTGATAACGCTAAAAAAAAATGACCGAGTAAAAAGTTTAAATGAAAATCAAAGAGTTGAGATTTAATATTTTACTGAATTTTCTATCTTAAAATAAGAAAACAAAAAGAAAAAAAGAGCATACTAATTATGTCCTAAGCATCAATGAAAAAAGATTGCACATATCAGTCAAAAATTAGTTGCCCTTTTTGTTTTTTTAAAGGGGTAATTATTTACAAATTTATTCTCCTTTCCAAGATACGTGTTAACAATATTTTTCTAAAGTTTCCAAAAATTCTAGTTTGTTTTTTGTATTTATTCCAAGTTTCTTTCAAGAGTTATTTATCATTCGATGAAGGTTATTTGGATTCTTTTTCAAAAAAGAATAAACACTGTTCCAAAAACTTTTTTATAGACAACCGTGTTTTAAATTTCAGAGATCCTCTAATTCATCATTTAAATTTCATGACAAGAAATAAAATTTCAGTGCTGAGTATATATAGAACAGCATATTTTCCCTAATTTTCTTTCATGCCGTTTTTTTTTTAAGGCTTGAAATATCATTCTTTATACCCGTCAATAATAACGGACATTAGCCTGGGTATATTTTGAATTTCAAATTTCAGGGTCTACTGGAAACTGCAATTTAATCTTGGGAAATGTAGTTTTATCTTTGGTAAATATGCATGCATTGTTTAAAGTTTCGTACAAAATCAAGACCATTTTCTTTCTACACTGAACTTTTTTGCTTTTGAGATTAAGGGGTGTTTTAGGTATTTGCATGACAAGGCAGTCTTTATTCAATGACAAACTGTTACTAACATTTTGGAACTTTTTAAAATTTAGTTTTGAAACATTTGGAAAAAGAGAGGAATTAAATTACATGCTTCTGTGCTTGTTATTTTGAAAAATGTTACCAATAGAGTTTAAATCAAAATTTATATTGAAACTAGCTGAAAACCCGCGCTTCGCTACGGAGTACATTCAAATTAAATACAACGGTCAACGTATGCAATTTATGCCAAAAAATAAATATATATATTTATAATAAATGCGATGATCAATGTATACAATTGATGTAAAATATATGTATATCTATATATATATATTTATAAAAAAATCGTAAGGGATATGCATTTTTTTGGATAATATCCAATCGTCTGCTGCATTAGAAAGAGAAAAAATATTTTTTTTGTCTATTTAGTTGTTACGCACGTGACGATAAATTTATTGAAAGTACCAGAAAAAGAAATCACGTGATCAGCATTTAATAAATTAAATTCTAAAAATTAATCTTTAAAAATTCACCAAAAAATCAGGAAATGGAGGTAAAAATTCGAAAAAAATTTCATTTTGAAGGAATTTTTATGATCTTTGTCGTGATATAAATTTTATAACCCTCAATGTATTATTTTAAATGCAAACGTAAAAAAAGTTTAAAAAACAGCTTAAAAATTTAATTTAAAAAAATCTAAAAAGAATTTTTGAAAAATCTTTCTTAGTGCACCCCTACACTATTAGAAGAATCGCCATGCAAAATTTCAGCCCTTTAGGTCCAGCGGTTTGGTCTGTGCCTTGTATGTCAGTCAGTCAGTGAATGAAGCATCTCTGACCAAGAGAGCTTCATTCACTGACTGACTGACAGCCAGTGAATCAGAGCCAGTGGTCAGAGATGCCTATGAGGCATCTCTGACCAAGAGAGCTGCGTCTCTCTGGCGCTCAAAATCTTCTTCGTGGACTATTGGGAACTTCTTTTATACTGTCGGCGAATTCAAAGGGATTTCTCTGGCTTTTCAAGTGTTGGGAAGTGTTCGAAGTTTATGGTATTCCAAATGTCACTATAGTGTCAAAAATCTCAAAAGCCCTCCAACCACTCTGGGATTTATGCGTTCTATAACGTCAGAACCGCACATTACAAGAACTTTATGGCTTCTTATCATAGAGTTTATCAGGCCACCCAGATCAACATGTTCACAGATAGCTGGCATGTTGAGGGGTAGGAACGGGCATCACATACTTATATAAATACTAATTTCGTGTAGTAATGGAGACAATGTCACACTACATATGCAGGGTGATTTTTCTTAAACTGACACTACTCGGAGACATCTGTAGCGTGATCTATCAGCCGGAATTCCATATAAAACTGATAGGTGGACTAAGGAAACCATGGGAAAGATTTTCCGTGAGAGAGAAAAAAAGTTCCAAAGTCGCCGATAGGGGATGATATGGCGCTGTTGTTGTCAGCGTACCCGATAATTTCCACAAAACGCAAGTATAACACCAAAATGTAAATTCACGACTAAGTAGTCGACAGCAGCGCCAGTATTTCGGGCCAAAAAGATAAGGGGTGAATACCGAAAATTTGTAATAAGCAGACAATTGAATGACAAAAAAAATTTCACTTCAACACCTCTTTATGCAGCAAAGTCACACCTCCCACCTTCAATGTGACCACCGTCCTGGTGGACGACACATTGCATCCTGAACAATACGTTCTCAACGGCCGAGCGTAACATGTTACCAGAAATGTTCATCACAGTCCTGGATATGTTGCCCTTTAGGGCAGCCAAGTTAAAGAATCCACCAACATACGCCTCGGACTTTAAATAACCTCTCAGAAAGAAGTCTCATTGGTTAGGTACGAGGAGCTAGGGGGTCATGCAAGTGGGAAAAATCGACTGATGACTCTTTCTTCTGTAAAGGGATGACGCAACAGACTCCGCACCAATCTTTATAGCCCAAATTACTGGCACTTTGTCGACTACACTGTTGACTACGTAGTCATGAATTTGCGTTTTATGCAAATTCTTAGGTGGGCCGACAAGAGCGTCATATCTTCCCCTATCGGCGACTGTTGGAACTAATTTGTTTTTTCCATGGAAACTCTTTCCCATGTCGTCCTTAGTCCTATCAATTTTTGGAGAATTCCGGCTGATAGATCTCGCCACAGGCAGCTTTGAGTAGTGTCAGTTTAATAAAAATCACCCTGTATTATGTATATATATATATATATATATATATATATATATATATATATATATAACCTGTATGACCAAAAAATACACACACGTACTCACATGTATATCAAGGTTAAAAAGCATTTCGGAAATGTATTCTAGGAAAGTGTCACGCGTTTGTGAATGACGAAAAATGCTCACTAATTTTTTTGTGGGTCAAAGAACATTTCAAAAATAGATTTTATGATA
>OU015499.1:87704158-87774158 GCA_907164885.2 Dolomedes plantarius | reverse complement strand
ACTAAAGCAGAAAGCACATAACAACTGTTTTCTATACTGCAGAGAGCTCTAAAAACAAAAGTCAGGATACCGAGTCATCAATACAATACACACCTAACGTAGTTTCAACACATTCAGTTCTCAGTAGAAGTTGAACTCTCTACGAATGCCAATATCAGGTATATTTATAAGCTTCCAAAGCGCCCCCTATCGGTCAGCCAGCTAGATACCTCCAGAAGCTTCTAGAAAGGTCTAGAAGGCAAGTTGACTACCATTTGGCACCATATCACCAAATATGGCGAAATATCACCAAATTTGGCGACCAAAATAAGTCACCAAATCCATTGTCAATTTGGAGATAACTCTCACATTTGGCTAGATTGCCATAGACTCGTAGAATTCGTTATATCAATATCAGAGCCTGCAAATATTAGAATTTACAAGACTTGCAAGATTTCCCTTGCATAAAATGTTATTTTCAATTTTGTAACTTTTTTGCTTTTTATGTTACGATTTTAAGTAAAACAGCAGAAAGCTCACAACTGTCGCTCTTAGCAATTTTTTTTATCTAATAAGGTTAAATTAGTAAGTACAGGATTAATTTAATTGGAATTCCTAAAATTCCACCCTATGAACACACAAAAAGTTAATATATTGTTTCAAAAATTTATTAATTGCTTCATAATAAACTTAAAAGTAACTGTTTATAGCAATTTATTAAGAAAACATTAAATTTTGTTCCCTTAAGGAATTGTTATCCTTAAGGGAACAAAATTTAAGGGAATAAACAGTTTTTAATAGAAATCCAGCATTTTTCTAGTAATGATGATTTTCATAATAGAGCGCGTTTTATAAATCCAGAAAAAAATATCAAATAAACTGGTTGACGAAGCATGAGTGAGGCAATGAGCGATTACATTGAAGGTGCATCAGTACCCCTGAGAAAACTAACAGTCAGTTTTGAGTTAAGGGTGTCCGGGACACAATGAAAAAAATTTAATTGAGTTAAATTTTGAATTCTATTTGTGATGTTTAACTATATAATTTGTAAACAAACTCACATCATAAAACTTCTCAAAGTATTTAAAAAAAATTTTTAAATCTTTCTAAAAAGTGGGATGATTTAAAATCGTAACTCCAAATACTATTTGTAGAATTGCAATTTTTTTCATTTAATTAAACAAAATGTTTTATTTTTATTGTTTTTTTTAATATTAATTTTAAAAACAATTAAAAATATTTTTTAGTAAAAATTTCAAATAATTACAAGATAAAAAGAACTTTTTATATACCACGTTTTTAAATTTTCTGTTGAATCATAAAAACTTGACAATTCTATGTATTAATAAATACCTTTTTTAACATTTATTTAAGTTATCCAATTAACTTGAAAGAAAATTATCAAATGCATAATAAAGAGAGCAAGTATAAGAAATTTTCAAACAACAAAATTAACTGAAAATGAATAAAATTCTGCTTAAAGATGGCTAAAAGTATTAAAAGAATGCATTGTAATCGTGTTCCGAGTTATTCTAAAAGTTTCAAAGGTCTAGCTAGTCGGGAAGTTAGTTAAAAATCGATTGCAAGATTTGTAGTGGACAAACACACAAACAAGAAAGCAATAAAAACATGGTAAAATATGATGTAACTTATTTTTAAAATATCATATTTTCAAAAATAAATATTTTTTTCAAATTTTCTGTCTCAAAATTCAATTAAAAGGATTGAAAATACATATACCAAGTTTGAATCATTTATCTTTAACGGTTCTTGACTTAAAACAGTTTAAAGACGAGAAATCGTGAAAAACCCATCATGCAGAAAAACGCTTTTAAAGGTTTAAACAAAGATTGGCTGCTATTAGAATGTTTCAAAACAAAAAAATTTAATATCCCCTGTTCAGTTAAGATAGAAACATGACTTAAACGTCATTTTAAGCGGAAAAAACAGGAAATTTTTTAAATCAATAAATTGTTTTTAGAAAATTTGAAGATTTTTGTGTGCTGGACCTCCTTTATAGGAGTCATAAACTTTTTAAATATTTAAAACATCGATTTTTTTTTTGGCATTTTTGAAATATATGAACATTTCTGAGTCTTTCAAAACTTACCGCGTTAAAATATTCCAATTAGAACATTCTAATCAATGACAGGAAATAAGTAGTTCCGATGTAAATATTACCAGTGTGGGAACTTTAAAAGCATTTTTCTAGTAATGATGATTTTCATACTAGAGCGCGTTTTATAAAAGAAACTACAGCAGATATTGCTTTAAAATTTTCAGGGTAAATGTATAATAATGTTAACAAAAATATGCACCTAATTTTTTAAATATTATTTTACTAAGAATTTAAGCATTTGACTTCTTAAAAAAACTGAAAAAGAACAATAGAATTAAATCTGATTGTAATAGAGTAAATTTTCTTTGGTTTTTAAAGATTTGGATAGGTGTAGAACGAGACCCAATTTATTATATCACAACAATGCAAAAATTATTATTGAAACTTTATTATTCTGCTCGCAGTATATCACTATAAACTTGGAATTTTCAGAAAATGCACCAACATTTTTACTTAAAAATAAAATTATTATTTATGCGTGATAAAATTAATTCAGGGAACATTTATTAAAGTTTAGATATGTAATACTGAAAAATTCATGTATAATGGACAATAACGAAAAAAAGTTAGAGAAGTTCGAAAAACAGCAAAAATTCTGACTTTTCTACTTATGTAAAGGTGGTGACTCTTCCTTAAATAAAATTGGAAAAAAAAATTAAATACTTCAGTAAATTCATTTTAGAGATGAAATTGTAAGTTGCAAATTTTTGTAACAGATTTTGTGACTAGCATTGTGCGTCTGTATTTTAATATAATGCAGCAGTTTATTCCTAAATTGCACACTGTAGAAATAATATTTAAAGGTGATCATTGCTGGTTTAAAATAATTTTCTTTTATTAGTTGAAGTACATTATCTAGAAAATAGACTTGGAAAATATTTATAACGTAGTAACAATGTACCGCTTTGCACCGTTAAGCTTCTAGGAATTCGTGCTATCAAATTCACTTTAAGGCGACAATGGACCATGAAAAACTTTTTTGTTTATTAAGCAATTGCTAGGAAATTTTGTATACTTATACAACGTTGTTTAGAGATGGAAATTCAAAATTAAAAAAATCAGAATGTAATTAAGATATTAATTAAAATCAGTTTGTTAATTACTGTATTTAAAAATGCTCCATGCGCATTAATTTTTGTCTCATATCTAATTTTCTCTCTTAAGCTAGCTTTACATAGTTATAATAAAAGTTAGGAGCAATATTTGATTTACAGTCATTTACAAAAACTAGAAAATAAATCGATAAAAATAGTTCATTTTATGCAAAATTTTATCCAAAAAAAATTTTTTATTGCAAAAATTTTAAGAAGTTTTAAAATAGTATAATGAATCTATTACTAAATTTTATTGTAACATATATAATCATTTTATGAAATTTTATGAAAATTCAAGAAAAATTATGACGCATGGAGCATTTTGAACTTACCGAAACGACATGAACTCTTGTTTTGAGAAAATGGCATTTAAAGTTTTAGTTTGACTAACATTTCCATTGTTTACGTTTGAAAAAAATACTTATGACTCGGTTAATAACGATCGGATCAACATACTTTTTTCTTTAATTTAAAGCAGATGAGTTGCAGAATCATTTTCTGAAAGAAAAAAAAAACTCGTTTTGGGGACATATTTTTGTCAATCTGCAGGTCCATTGTCGCCTTAAAAAAATGTTTATTAAGCCTTGATTTAAAATATTATACCGAATACAGTTATTTCTTCTAAGCATTAAAGGATAACAAAAGTAAAAAAAAAACATATCTTCCTTGAATATTTATACTGTAACTCGTATATTACGCACAACTATTACTTTACATTTTGTAGACTAAACTTCGTTTTAAAAGTATCTTTTAGAGAAAATGTTCACCAACGATGAGCAAAAAGTACGTTTTATTAAATGAAATGCAAAATTTTTGACTAACTAGGAAATTATAAAATACAACTAAATGATTTTTATAGATGCCATAGTTTTTTCCCCCTAAATATACTGATCTATTCAAACGAAATTCGTCTTATTCAATTTTTTCTCAATTATGCATTTCCTTTATAATTTGGTCATCAGTTGACTCTTTCAGGGGCAAGAGCCTCCCCCGTTAGCAAGGTGCAGATTTTTTTAACCTAAAAAATGTTGAAATATTTTCCAATTAAAGGTTGCAAAATGTTTTACTTCTTTAAACTTATAACAGATGGCAGCACTAGCCATTTTTCTGCTCATTTAACTGGAAAACATTGAATGCAAGTGGAAAAAAACTAGATATGAGCTTTTGCACTGTGCACACGGCGTCCCTTTTGAGGGGCGCTGTTGGGCTACGGTTAAAGTTGCGGTGCACTAACCCTGTTGGATTGGCTCACCTCAATGTTACCCTACAGAGAAAATTTGTCTACCATTGACAGCTACATAAAAGCTTATTATCCAATAAAAATGGTGTTTTCAGATAGCCCGAACTTTTCTGCACCTTGCAACAGGTTTCATTTTATAAATTTCATCCACCAAAGTAATTGATGAGCGTTTAAAACACACTAGACCAGATGATTTCCCAGAATAATTCAAATTTTAAAATGTTTTAATTTTTTTAAATCGACAAGTGGCCCAAGGTGTAAAATGTCTTTCTTTATCACGGAGTACAATTGAAAAAAAATCTCAGTCCAAGTCAGCAATACTTGACACATTTTCTCCATATGTTATCATTGAGGTGAGCGAATCCAATAGGGTTAGAATACGGCAGCCTTAAGTGCCTGGGTTGCCCCGTAAAACTATTTTTCTTGTTTGTGTACATTCAGTGTCATTTATTTATATTCAAAGAAATTCATCACGGAATATTTTTAAAAGGCCTCGTTGAATACGGTGTCCTGTTAAAATAGTCATAACGTAGTTATTATATTTTTTATCATCAAATCTTCCTTAAGCACCAACTCATATTTTTCGACATAAAAACAAATTATACAATATTTTACACCGAGTGTGAAATCTTTACTTCCCTTAGCCCTAATATTACTTGGAACTGAAATCTAGGATTACGCAAACATCTTTAAACTTGTAGGTTTCAAGTTTCTTTACTTGTAGGTGAAAAAGCATTTCTAATTTCGATTCTAGGGTAGTGTTACGTGCTTGTGTATGACAAAAAATGCACACACATTTTTGTGAATCAAAGAACATTTCAGAAATTTATTCAAGGGTAGTTTCACGCGTTTGTGAATGGCAAAAAATGCCCCAATAATTTGCGGGGAGGGGAAGGGGAGTCAAAGAACTATTCAGAAATTGGTTCTGGGTTAGTGTCACGCATTTGTGAATAACAAAAGGCACAATATTTTAATGGTTCAAAAGAGCATGATGACAAAAAATGAACACGCATATAAGTGTGGATTAAAGAAAAAATCAGAATTTTACTTCAAGGTGGTGTCAGGCGTTCCTGAAAATCCAAAAAATGAGCATACTTACGTACATTTTTATGGTGGTTAAATAACATTAATTCTTGGACAGTGTCAAACGTCTGTGAAAACAAATTTTCGAGACACACTATATTAAAGATAACTCAAGGATTTGAGATACAAAATTCTAACAAGAAATTAATTTCTTCGCCTGAAACCTTGTTTTAGAATCAAATGGCAAAATCAGGTTTACCTCCGTATTTAAGGTAAAACTATTTTATTGTGTGTGTTCATTCAGTGCCATTTTGCATTTTACGTTTTATAGATCAGTTCATTCCTTTCCCAATTTAATAATTTTGAACTTTTAAGTTTATATTTATTTATATTCAAAGAAATTCATCACGGAATATTTTTAAAAGGCCTCGTTATATACGGTGACTTGTTAAAATAGTTATAATGTAGTTATTATATTTTTTATCATCAAATCTTTCTTAAGCACCAACTCATAATTTTTCTACATAAAAACGTAAATTATACAATATTTTACACCGAGTCTGAAATCTTTACTTCCCTTAGCCCTAATATTACTTTGGACCGAAATCTAGGATTACGCAAACATCCACAGATTTAACATAAAATTTGAAAGCGAAAGGCGGTGCCCACTGAAATCCCAAACTACTTTCCGCCGTCCAGGAGGCTTTGATGGTTATTTGACAGGAGGACTAAGTCCAGCCGAGTCCCCCATCACTCAACGCTAGTTCCTTGAAAGGAAGTCGATTCCATTTTTCACGACTTCAACGGGCGTCAATGACCTGAAAAGCTTAACGCAGACGGGAATTTCCCATTCCATCAGCGCCCCTATTTTAGATGCTGGGAGAGATCATTAGAATTTAATATACGAATATATATATATATATATATATATATATATATATATATATATATATATATATATATATATATATATAACTTAACCTCCCTATTTATAAGTAAAATATAAATTTAGCGCAGATGTTACGTAAAAAAACTAAAAGAAAAGTTAGATAATTCAATCTGAGTAACGTTTCGAGATATTTATGTTATAACACAGAAGCTTTAAGCTTACCCATTATAGTTAGGTGACTGCCTACGTTGAAAATGCCATTTTTTGACTATTTTGGCCAATTTTATTTTTTGCAAGAATTGTGTAATTCAATCTTTTCTCTTTTCAAAACCGCTTAGATTTTCATTCTACATCAATTAGATGCAGAGTTATAGCTATTTTAATAAACATCGTCTAATACAAAATTGAAGTAACAAACAACTTTAAAGGCGTTTTTCTCAGAATTGTGCTAAAAAACATAAATCTCTACCGTTATCATGATATTTCACATAATAATGCATATAATTTGATAAAATTTTCAGGAAATGTTTTAGATGCTATTGTTGATGAAATGACGTACAATAATTAATGCATAATAGTTTTTTGTTTGGAGCTGTTTTTATAAGGAAAGGGATGACGAATTGGGGAAAATATTCATATTGGAACATAAAATTGTTTGTATTATTTTTGCATTTTAAAATTTCTCTTAGATTGTACACTGCTGGCCACCCAAATTGCAACACCAAGAAAGACAAGAGATATCACAACACAATTTATTTTGTAGATAACATGTTGACCAAGTATCAAATGATTAAATTTATAGACTTCTGTGAAGTGTGGTTCCTGCCAAAATCAGTAGCCAGAGTAGCCGCCATTGTTGGAGATCACCGCTGCCACACGCCTCGGCATTGATTCAAAGAGACTTTGGATGAGTTCTTGGGGTACAGCAGACCAAGCAGCTTCCACACGTTGCCAAAGTTGATCTGCTGTGGCAGCTGGGGATGGAATGTGGGTCAGTCGTAGAGCAACCATGGACCACATGTTTTCTATCGGCGAAAGATCCGGAGAGCGAGGCGGCCAGGGAAACAATTCAATCTGACGATTGACGAAGAACCGTTGGACAATGCGTGCCACGTGTGGTCGCGCATTATCCTGTTGAAATATGGCTGTGGGCAAGCCCTGAAGGTAAGGAAGGACAACTGGCTCCAGCACCTCGGAGATGTAGCGCTGGCTGTTTAAAGTACCGGCAATGCGTACTAGAGGTGTGCGAGAGTGATATCCAATACCGCCCCATACCATAATACCCGGTGCAGGACCAGTGTGGCGGTGCATAACGCAGCTGTTCAGCATCCTCTCTTCACGGTGTCTCCAGACTCGAATGCATCCATCTTGGTGTTGCAGACAGAAGCGTGACTCGTCAGTAAAGACAATTTCATTCCATTCTGCCGTCCACATCCTTTTGTCATCGCACCATTGGCGGCGGAGACGTCTGTGGTTCTGCGTGAAGGGTAGACAAAGCAATGGACGTCTTGCGGACAGACCACTCTGCTGTAAACGACGTCGAATGGTACGCGCAGGCACTGGATGATGCGTTACAGACTGCATGTGCTGTGCTATGGTTCGTTATGTGACTGAGCGATCCGTCACTGCCATGAGCACAATTTGCCTGTCATCACGTGAAGTGGTGCGCTGAGGTGGATGCGATCGAACACGCCGGTCCGTCGTACCCTCCTGCATCCAACGATCACATATCCGCATTACAGTTGTTTGGTTTCGTCCAACACGACTACCGATTTCCCTGAAAGATAATCCACAATCTCGGTAGGCCACTATCCTTCCTCTGTCGAACTCGGATACTTGATCAAAAGATGATCGCTGTTTTCGACGAGGCATAATTGATCGTTTTTTTGAAAAAAAACACAAGAAAAACAGAATTGCCGAACTTGAAATCGTCGAAATCTCCCATCCTTAAATAGCGCTTTGAAGTGGCGCCACAGGCGCGCGTGATGTGCGTCTGCGCTGAAATTCTAATCATTTGCATATCTCACCTCAGCTAATGCATGGTGCAAATTTCATGTTATTTGCATGTATCCTTCAGGGTGTTGCATTTACAGTGGCCAGCAGTGTAGGTCATTTTGAAGATAACTGTTATATGTATCGTGTGTAAGAAGGAAATTAAAATAGTAGCATTAGAATTTCATTCAGAGTGATAGGCGTTTTAGCTAAATTTCATTAAAAATTACTTCAAATTGACCAATTTATAAAAAAGTATGGTATTTACAGGAAAGTTTTTTTTTTTATTTTTAAATGCTTTTTTACCATAAGAGACCAAATAATACTTAAAAACATTTAAAAAAAAATTGGCTCCGAACGTAGGCAGTCACCTTGTAATTTTTGGTAACAGTTCTAGGTTTCTGTGCTACAGTAAGTAAAAAGTAGCTGTGTTATATCTATTGAAATGATTGTTTAATAATTCTTGGTAACAGTTCTGGTTATTTGTTTTATAGCATATTTTTAATTTTACCCATTATAGCTATTCAATAATTCCTTATTAATAATTTTACCTAACAGTTCTGCGTTTCTGCTTGAAAAATGAATATAATCGGTAGATCTGTTATAACTATGAAATTGGTCATTGTTTAATAAATCTTAGTAACAATTATAGATGTTTTATTATACATCTTAATTTTTCCCATTAAAGCTATTCATTTATTCAATATTAGTAATTAATGATAGGTTCTAAGTTTCTGCGTTAAAAATGTGTAAAATCGGTAGCTGTGTTATAATAATTGATCATTTGTTTAATAATTCTTGGAAATAGTTCTTTATATTTGTTCTATTACACATCTTTAATTTTACTCATTATAGCTAGTAATTAATTCAGTATGAATATTTTTTTGTTTCTATGTTAATAATGGGTAAATTCATAATATCTCTGTTATGACTATTGTTTGATAATTTTTGGTAACAGTTCTAAGTTTTATAAATGGTAAAACTAAAGTACCTGCCTTTCAACTATTTAATACTTCAATATTCCTGTAATTCTAGGTCTCTGTGTTAGTAATATAAAAGTACCTGTGTGATAATTATTCAATATTCTTATAATTCGGGATACAAGTTCGAGGAACTTATGTTATAAAAGTCACAGCTGAAGTAGTTGTGTTATAAATTATTCAATAATTCAAAATTTTAATAACTGTTGGTATCTTTTCGAGGCATTTGTGTTATAATTTTTCGACGATTTAATTTTGAAGCTGTGTTATAAGTACATAATAATTTATTAAATAATAAATTTCATTTATATACAGTTAAATTTTTATACTTCTGTAGCTATTCAGAAATTCAGTATTTCAATAATTCTTGATAACAGTTCGAGATATGTGTTATAATAACATTTTTTCTGCAGACTTGCGCGATGAAAAAAAAAATCAAAGGATTTAATAAAATCACCACAAAGAAAGTAATTACCAAGAGCACAAAAAATATGTATGTATGCAAAGTCCATAATTCATGAAATAAAATGGCATTGAACACAATTGAATTGAGCTAAAGAAAAGTCCAGATTACATTTTTAAATACTGTGTCTTTGTTTCTGGCACGATCGATTTTCATAGTTTTAACATAACATGTTAAATCATAATTTAAAGCAAGTTTTGTTTCCAGACGAGACCTTCCAGAAGTGCGCTTTTCTTTTTGAAATGTTCCTGGGTTTCCGTTTTTCCTGGGTTCGTAAGGATTGAATAAAATCTCTTCAGAAACTGCATACAAAATAAAATTTATTATTCTGTAAATTCTCCAGGCGCACACACAAATTCAAACAGAAAAAACGTAACAAATGTCTTCTATACAGCAGAAAACTCTGAAAACACAAGTCAGGATACCAGTCTTGAATACAATACATGCCTAACGCACTTTCAACACATTCAATTCTCAGTAGAAAAGAACTGAGTTCCAATGCCAATGTCAGGTATATTTATAGACTTCCAAAGCGTCCCCTATCAGTCAGTCAGCCAGATATCTCTAGAAGCAGCCAGAAAGGTCAAGACGGCAAGTTTGCAACCATTTGGCACCATATCGCCAAATTTGGCGACCAAAATAAGTCGCCAAATCCATCACCAATTTGGTGATAACCCTCATATTTGGCTAGATTACTTGAGACTCGTAAAATTCGTAACAATATGCCATTGGTTTTGCGTGTACATTCATTTATACATACAAGCTCAATTAATTCCTGAATCGTGTTGTATATGGCGACCATACGAGTATGTTGCATGCACAATGTTCCAATAGAAAACTAATTTCATGGTGTATCTTTCTATTTCCCAGAAATTTTATTTTACGCCCCAATATTTCTTCAGAATTCCTTATAAGATTTAACTAAAGCACGAAACTCAAGTCTGAGGCAAAACTTTCTCCCTTCGACATCAATCATAAAGGTAAATGGTGGTCTTAGTTTGAAAAACCCAAATTATTTTCTGTCGACCAGGGAAGTACTGAAAAGTATTTGACAGCGCAAAGCAAGTCCAGTTAATTCACACGTCACTCAAACTTCGTGCGTTTGAAGGAATTCTGTTCTATATTCAACTAGCCTGTGTTTTGAATCCCACTTCGTAAGGATTCTAAATGTGTCAGAGATAGGCTGAAAATTATGATCTGTAAGTAAATCTATTCGAGTAATAGGTACTGTCAGTTTTTGAAATCCCGTCAGTTAAATTTATTTGAAGTCTTACTAAATATATCGGAAATTTTTAACTATATATTGGATTTGAGATATGGAATTTGAGAAACGTCATTCCGCATATGGAAACTATAATAGTTATTCTTCGATCGGTCAGTTACAGAAGCATTGATCTGATTTGTCAGACTAGTTAATAACTCGAGGCTGCTGTATTAACCCTATTGGATTCTCTCACCTCAGTGTAAATCTATGGGGGGGGGGGGGTTCAGGTAGCCTCTTCTAACGAAACTACCTAGGGTTATTAACTTAGGATTACTTATCGTTCCTTGATGCTTTTCTGTTTAACTGTTTATTGCTTGTCCAAGCGATACAAACTGGGTTTGGCGCGCTTCCAGAATTATAACACGCGACGACGGACGTCTGAAATTTTTCTTTACCGCGGACCGTTAATGGAGGAACGTAATCCTACGTTAAAATCTGTAGTGATTGCCGACTTGGATTTAAAGAATTTTTTTAAAGTTTTCTCCTTTATAGAAAAATATATTTTTACATTTTTGGGGCATTTTTCGTTTTTTAAATGCAAATTATATTTTAAAATTTACATTATTCGGGGGGGGGGGGAATTCTAGTATAGTGTTTTAAACTCTCAAAAATTCCTTTTGTGGACGAAATTTATAAAACTAATCCTGTTGCAAGGTGCAGAAAAGTTCAGGCTATCTCAAAACAACATTTTTTTCCATGTTTTTATTAACTTGCTTTCTTGTTTGTGTGCGTGTTTGTTCAGTACAAATCTTGCAATCGATTTTTAACTAACTTCCCGACTAGCTAGACATTTGAAACTTTTAGAATAGTTCAGAACACGATGACTATACATTTTTTCATACTTTTAGCCATCTTTAAGCACATTTTTACCATGTTTTTATTATTTTCAGTTTATTTTATTTTGTAGACTGGTGCAGCCATCTATCGGCCGGAACGGGAACGAAAAACTAAACGCAAGTTAACTTCCAATTAACTTCATTTTCTTTGAAGTTGATCGGATAATTCATCAAAAAAAAATTTTTAAGTATTTATTATTACATAGAATTTTCAAGTTTATATGACTGAACAGAAAATTTAAAAACATGGTATATAAAAAGTTCTTTTTATCTTGCAATTATTATGGGATTATCAGCATTAATGTAGCTGTAAATAGAAGACACATTTTCTCCATAGGTTAACATTGAGTTGAGCTAATCCAATAGGGTCAGTTCATAGCAGCCTTAAAACTCCTTAAGGGAATGATGGACATTAAAATTTACTTTCTTTACTTTTCATCATAGAGATACGAAATTTTGTACATATATACATTTCACTATAAATAAATAGAATACCTTAAAAGAAATTTCCAATCTCATTACAATTTTAAGATTTTTTAAAAAAATTTGAAATTTATAAACAAAATTTTAAAATGCTCCTTGCTACTTAATTTGAGATATTTCCTAAATTTTGTATTTTAATCTTTTTAAACTGTATAAAAAAACAAATCTGGGTATCAATTATTCAATCCCTTGAATAGTTAGTTTTTGAGAGATTTTTATCTGAATTCCATCCCGATTTTCATCAAAATTTTACCTTTCAAAAAGTTATAAATCAAATTTAATTACCTTAATGAAGTCGAATTGTAAAATGTATACCCAGTTTTTTTGTAAACTGCATCAGGATTCTTTCTTATCAATTTCATGAATTTTGAACAAAAATTAAGTAGCATGGAGCATTTAAAAAAACAAAAAACCTTGAAAAATCTGTTTTGAGAAAAACAGATTTAAAATTTATTACTACACTTACCCATTATAAATTACTTTGTAGAAGCTTCATAAATGATTTTTTACTTGAAAAAAATTATATTGGTACTAATAATCTACAGAAATATATATATTTTTTACAATAACACAATCAGTATTACAATGACGAGATTTGCTCAAATAAAGGTCCACCGTTCCCTTAAAGATTCCTTTGGCTCTGATTAGTTAAATTGGTCAATGATTGGTATGTGATTGGTTAAAAAATTTTACGCTTATGCTGACGGATTCTATGTGAACAGATGAAGGCCCTTAAGGTATCCAACAATGTTCGAAGCTCTTTTTTTGTAAATATTTTACTATCGACAATTATTATTCTATTTTTCTAAGGAATATAGCACCAAAATAGAAAAATGATGAAAAAAATAGTCCAAAAGCTGTTCACTTTTTTTCAAAATTGAAGACTTTGGTCTAATTTAGAAATTTTTACATAAACATCGAGCTTTAAAAAATTATGCATATAACATTTATAGAGTTTTCTAAACTTGAGGTGCCCTTATATGAATTAAAGTGGCCCTCATATGTATTGAATTGAATACTCTAATCAATTAGATTCAAAAACAGTTCTAAATTACTAAAAATGTTTAAACATTTGCACATATAAATTTGCTGTTCAACATAAAGGATGTGTACTTCTGGTACGAGTTGTATACGCATTTTTTTGCAAAGAAATACAATTCAATATACTCACTAAGTAGTTGCTCAATACAACTACTCATGCAAGAAAAATACAATTTGAGGGGGCTCACAACCTTTAAAACTTCAAAAAATCGATTTTTGGTTTTTGCTATATTCTGATTTTTGGGACATTTCTGAACAATATGCAAAAAACCGCATAAAAAAATTTGCATTATTTCTCGAGTTATGAGAGTTTATGTAAAGCTCACTCTGTTGCCATAGCCATGCTATTCCAACTTTGAGTTTACTCAAAGTAACTTCAGTTTTCTCAAATATGTGAATTTTTGGATTGCGCGCACTGTTACTCCCAAACTTTGTGTGCTAGACACACAAAATTTTTATCAGATTTCTATTATAAGCTTCTTTGCACACTAAAACCAGAAAAGTTAAAAAAAAAATTGTAAAAAAATTTTTTACACTTGAAAATGTTTTAAAAAATTGCTAAATTTTAAATTTTTTTAAATTTTATGTAAATTTTTCAATTTAAACTATATTTTTGTATATTTTTGGGTTTTACATTAAACTTGAGTGTATTATTAATTTAATTTGACCAAAAAATAGTTTCTGTATGCATATTTCTTAATTTTATGATGCGCGGAACATCCAATGATTTTTTTCCCTTTTTAGTAATGTGTACATTTAAAAATAAAATCAAAAATTTATTTATGGCTTTAGAAGTTCTATTTTTGTATAAAATATAACTGAAGACTTGTAATTTTGATATAAAACAAAAAAATTATATATATATATATATATATATATATATATATATAAATATTATTGGAGTTTCAGTAGCTCGATTTTGATCATGTTTAGGGTCATTTCCCAGTAGTCAAAGGTTGTGAGCCCCTTTAAAATACTCACAGATACTTAGAAAGTCAACCAGAAGTGCTGCTTCGTAAACTCTGGCCTCTGACCACTAAATAACTTTCGCCTAACAAGAACTCGCGTAGGTTTGAAGCAACCTAGCTATACGCCTCGAGCGGCTGCTCGCAAAACTCAACTATACACAAACCAGACTCTAGGCCTAGCTCCAGCTCGTTACTTCGTTTCGTCAGCTCAACTCCTCCTTTCACTTCCTTTCTGTAATTTTGCTGCTCGGTATTTATACCAACAGCTTATGCTGCAATTAGCATAACTTATTGCAGCTTCTTTAAATTTATTCACTGAAAAGTTCTATTATTGTGAATCGAATCTTATGTAAACCTGACACTTTATCTTTTTGTCGTATGTACTTTAGGCCCTCTTGTCTGTAATGAACTAAAAACTAATCGATATGTTGAAGTCTAAAAAAATTACGTATCATATGCAATTGCATGGAACATTTCAGTAATTTCTTATATATTTTTTTTATAAATACAGCTATACATAAAAAAATAATATACATAAGTCTAATCTGTGGTTCATTACATTTTTAGTTTTATGAAAAACATACCTGGGAAAAATTTTATAGACATATCATGATTGTATATTGAGTTACCACAATAGTCGTATACATTTTTGGTGAAAAATAAATTCTTCAGAAAACAGTTTTCCCTTGTACTGAAATTGATAGTTTCTTCTCTTTTAAAAAATTCAGAATTTTCAATAATGACTTCATATAATGACTTCATATAATGACTTCATATAATGACTTCAAGTTCCAACAATTTTTACATCATTAATTCGGTAAACAATCATTTATACCACTGACGTGAATTGCAAAATGGGCCGTGACTACGAAAAAAAATTTATCCAACCTTAAAGTTGAATATTGGAAGCACTTGACGATAAAAGAAGTAAATGAGATTTATTTTCATTGGGGATACAAAACGATTTTCTTAGTCTTAATTTCCTAATTATCAGATGGTGCTGTACTCTTCAAATCTCAGGATTCAGTCGATACAGTTATACCTCAGTTACCGTTCCGTTAATTCTTTTAGAGTTGTTTTGTTCACTGGCTGAAACTTTGAAACTTCGCTGAAAGCTATAAATTTACTACAGGAAGAAATCTTATTCTAGAATTCCAAGGAATGAATCACAGACATTTGCCACTTTAAATTTGCTCTGGTTATTCTTTTTTTCTGGCAGACTGTGCTTAAATTGTATTTGAATTAAAAAAACGTAAATTTGAAGAAAATTATTTCTGTTTTGGTCACTTAAAAAATGCAACACAATTCTAAATTCTGGAACTCCTACTAGAACTTTCAAACAATGGACTGAATCGCGACGACAGCAGTGCCATCTATTAATTTGATAATTAAAGGTAAGGAAAATGAAGGGTAATTATAATGAAAATTATAAAAAAATTATAAATTTATAGAAAATTATTTCCGTTTTGGTGCCTTAAAAATATAACACTGATCTAAATTTTGCAGCGCCTTCTAAAACGTTCAAACAATCGATCGAATTACGAATACAGCAGTGCCATCTACTCTTTTGAAAATTTAAAGAAGTTAGAGAAACCATTAATAAATATCAGTCCATTTTTTTCTTACATGCATAAATGGTTCGAGATAACTTCATAGTCTGTCCTTAACCGTACACCCTGATATTTTAGCATTTTCATTATATTGTGAACAAACAAGTTAAGGCTGTTGTGTTCTAACCCTCTTGGAATAGCTCACCTCAGAGTTAACCTATGGAAAAAATGTGTCCAAGGATTGCCGACTTGGATTTAAAGTTTTGTTTTAATTGTACTCCATTATAGCGAAAGAAATTTTATATCTTGGGGCCTGTTATGTTTCTTAAAAAATTGCTAATATGATTTTTTTATTTAAATTATTCGGGAAAAAATCTGGTGTAGTGGGTTTTAATCACTTATAAATCCCTTTGGTTAATGAAATTTATAAAATCCTGTTGCAAGGTTTAGAAACGTCTAGGCCAGGCTATCTAAAATTGCCATTTTTAATGGAATATCAGCATTCATGTAGCTGTAAATAGTGGACACATTTTCTCGATAGATTAAAATTGAGATGAGCGAATCCAGTTGGGTTAGCACACAGCCAGCTTTAACAGCACAGAAATTATCCATTTGCAATTAATGTATACTTTACTGTAAATTTTTAGGCTATTGTGATAAATTTCTTTCAATACTCACCAATTTTCTTTTCCCACAGGTGTTGTTCTTTCGTGGGCAAGAGAGGAAACGGCCCACAAGCCATATCTATAGGCAAGAACTGCGACAAATTCGGCATCGTGGTGCATGAACTTGGTCACGTGGTCGGGTTTTGGCACGAGCACACGCGGCCCGATCGGGATAAACATGTCCAGATAATCAACAAGAATATCATGACCGGTGAGAACTTAGTTCTTTGCCTTTTCACCTTTACTGTTCTGTGTGTTAGTTTTATAGATTTCCAGTGAGTGTCTGACTTACTTGAGGATACCCCGTGTCAAATATAGGGGAAAATGTCTAAGTGTTGTTCTTAGGACTTTGTAAGTTTAGCTCAAAATTATTCATATTTCTCATTGCTTGTTGAAGGAATTAAATTTCTCGATGTGAACTCAAATTTCTGTCTATGAGCAACAGGTATTAAATTTAGTGTTTAAGGGCTATAGGATAAAAAAATTACTGTAACTTCATATAATAATATCATATGAACTACTTGATAGGATTTTAAGTTTCAATTGTCAGTTATAGGATTTTTGATTATTTGACTGCAATGGTAGAGGTGCAATTTTTAATTTTTTTTTTAAGAGGTATACGGAGATGTTATTTGCTCAAAATTAGGAATGAGGGGATTTGAATTTCTTTAACGAAATATTAGGTATTTTGATTATCAGTCATAGGTTTTGATTACTTGACGGTAAGATGAAGGATGCAATTTTTTTTTATCAGAGAGGGAAAAGGGGATTTGAAATTTTAATGAAAAATTCGGGAATTCGATTTTTTTTTTCAACGAGGGATTAGGGGATACGAATTTTTTTTTCAACGAGGTATCCGGGGTTACGAATTTTTTTTTTCATCGAGGTATTAGGGGATACGAATTTTTTTTTCCAACGAGGTATTAAGGGGATACTAATTTTTTTTTTCAACGAGGTATTAAGGGGATACGAATTTTTTTTTCAACGAGGTATTAAGGGGATACGAATTTTTTTTTCAACGAGGTATTAAGGGGATAAGATTTTTTTTTTACGAGGTATTAAGGGGATACGATTTTTTTAAGGAGGGATTCAGAGATTCGAATTTTTTTTCAACGATTGATTCAGGGATCGATTTTTTTTCAACGATTGATTCAGGGATTCGAATTTTTTTTCAACGATTGATTCATTGATTCAAAATTTTTTCAACGATTGATTCAGGGATTCAATTTTTTTTTCGACGATTGATTCGGGTATTCGTATTTTTTCGACCATTAATTCTCGGATTCGAATTTTTTACCCAACGATTGATTCGGGAATTTGAATTCTTTCAACGAGGGATTCGAATTTTGTTTTCAAGGATTGAATCGGTGATTCGGATTTTTTTATCGACGGATAAGAAAATTAATTTTTTTAATGCGGGGATTTAAATAATTTTTAACGAAGTGTACTAGGATACGAGATTTTTTTTAAATGGTAGATATGAAAATTCGATTTTCGTTTAATGAGAGTTTTGTTTGTCATTATTGTAACTTGTATAAGTCCCTTCATATGAAATTCATTTGCAATTAATCCATTTTCACAATGGCACAACAATGCAGTAATCACTGCATCAAAGTGCTCCACCCATATAATGTAGTTTACCCCTACAGCTGTTAAAACACTGTTAATCTTGAAACAAATTACAATCTTCACTAAAATGCGTTCAGTACACTCCAAATTTAATGAAGTGTTTTGAAGTAATAGTTAAAACTAACCAACGCGAAACTCCCATATTGATTTCAGCTTATCTGACATTTGAGGATTATAAACAGATTTCATACATTTCAATTCAATATATTTAGACACCCAGTTGTATTTTCAATGAATACACACGCGTGAAATGTAGGTTATTTCATTTCAAATATATACATTAAGTCCGTCCAAAATTAAGCTTCTGTCAATGTAACAGTTTAATTATAGAACGTAATAAATGTTTATAATCCTCTAGCGACTGTTTGCAGACAGCTAGATTGAAACCACGCCCATCTGGACTGCGAAGCCAGGGTTTTAACTATTTGTCCATCTCGGTAGTAGGAAGAAATATATTGCGTTCTATTTCTATATATTTTCCATGGCATCTTTTACAGCCAACTATAGGAGTTAATTACCTAGAAGCAATCGATGCATGCATGGGTTGGAACAAGCAAGGAATACAACGCATTGACCTTAAACATACATTTATTTGATAACCCAAATTTCAATTAACTTGTCAGAGCTATTAATATTACAATCCGTTTCATATTAACAATTTTGACATAAGATTCCCAGAAGCAGAGGCAAACTATAGAGTCAAATATGATTTTTAGAGTCTATCGGGGAGGCACTTACTATAACGGATGTATGCAGCGATGATCGTAGCATCGGCGACCGGGCCCCAGTATCGTCTCCAGTGTAGGAACACCTTGGCGGGATATACGCACTTCTCCAAGGCAATCGGGCAGACGAGAGTCTCCGACATCTAACTCTCAGGAACCCAATCTAAAATCCGTCTCCTTCTTTTTCGATTCCTTCCGTCCTTAGCGAAGCTGTTGTCCGTTTACAGGGGGGGGGCATTCTGGCACGCCCCTCACTTTCATTGGGCAGTGGGCTGTTTCTCTTTCAGTGGTTCGTATCCCTAATTGGTTCTTTATTATACCGCCTCTGTCGCCTCTGTCCATAGTCTATGTAGTACCTCCACCCACATACGTTTATTTTGCAAAACAACTTTGATTCTTCTCATCTGACGTTTTTACTGTGGGCCATAAAATAACGACCATCCATCTTGTAAAATTTAAACTTCAGATCGCTATCACTGGCCGCACCGACAGCCTTCTTCTATTTTTTTATTGGTTTACAATCCTGTATTTACCCCTGCTTCTGCATCCTTTATAATACATTCTTTATTGTCCACACGCCGTGGGGAATTATACCATTTTCACTTCTACACCAACGTACACTATGTTGGCTATTTACGCCAATCAAAGAATTGAAAGGTGTTGGAGCTCGACTTCAAAAAAAATTATATCCATTAATTAAGGCTGCTGTGTACAAACCCTATTGGATTCGAGCACCTCAGTGTTAACCTATGGAGAAAATGTGTCCAAGGATTGCTGACTTGGATTGCAATATTTTTTAAAACATTGTACTCCGTACTAGAAAAAGAAATTTTACGCCTTGGGACATTTTTCATTAAAAAAATGCAATTAATATTTTAAAATTTAAGTTATTCGGGAAAGAAATATGGTATAGTGTGCTTTAAAGGGAATAGTGTGTGTCAGCGGGTGGCGCTGACGTACACAAGTCAAAGGGGTGTATCATCCCGGGTGTATCTACCTGATCCATCCAATCTGTTGGAACTGAAAGATGCGATTCGCCGAGAGGTGTCTTGTATATATTCGAACCTGCTGCACTCGGCCGTTGTTGGATTTGTGACTCGCTTGCAATGTATTATCTCCTGTGTGGGGGTCATGTGGAACACATACCGCTGTAATAAATGATTTAGAAACATTCTTTTCGTTAATTGCGTATCTTTTCTTTCACTTTTGTACGTCAGCGCCACCTGTCGGCTGTTTTTGTTATTTTTTTTCCTGTCTTAAAAAAAAATCCCGTGACCTAGCTATGCTAACCCCTCAAACCTTTTTTTATTTTGGTTATTTTTCCGGTTTTTATGAATTTTTAAAGTTTATACGAACTTTTTGCCCATCCGGTATAACTTTTCCCATAATTTCTGAACAAAGAATCGGTAAGTCTGGTAAAGCTTTCTTAAACTCAAGAAAAAGAATTTATTACCGTAATTTATTGTACTGTCTTTGTACTAGACTTACTCTTTATTGTACTGTCTCTGTACTTGCTTGCAATTTATTGTATGCGGGAACTGTACATTGAATCAAACTAAAAAGCGAATATTTGGCGTACTTGTAGTTACGTTCTTGCGATCACAGTTAAAAACTATTATCTAATGTGAGCATTAAATAAAGATGTCTACAAATCTGATCTTGAGATCCGGATAAAAGATGTTTTACTGTACTGAAATAAAAAGAACACCACATGTATGTATAAACTTATGCAGAATCTCAGAAAGAGCCAATAGTAACATTTAATAAGGCATCCAATAGATATCTTGGACACGAAAACAAATCAGAGACCCTCTGTGAGGTCAGAGGGTGGGAGAGGGTACGATCCCTCCAGATGTCGCATCTGGAATTGCTCGGTCAAAATTGAGGGGGAAGATAGCTAAACGGACTCTGACCCTTGTGGTGCTATATTAAAACCCGAGCCGCACACTTCAATCCGTAACTTATATGAACTTATAGAACTTATATATATCCGTAATTTATATAACTTACTAGAAGGTAACCCGTCATTTTGACGTCATAATACTAATAATGACGCCATAATGGAAAAAGTATATGAAAGTTAAAAAATATCCCGAATTTTCTAACAATATTGCATTTAATCCATACCTTGTAAAAGCAAACCCTTTCATTATTTTTTGTTTATTTAGTTTTTCATGCGATTGGAGTAGTAGACTGCCATCCAGTTTTTTACAGCTCACTACGCGATATGAATAATTGAGCTACTTGATTCATTCACATTCAAGTTTGTTTACTTTCAGAATTCATCGCAAAAGTATACAGATTTTTAAAAACTGTTAAATATACAGCTAAAAGCATCCAATTGTTTTTAGTTCTGAATGTTTTATAGAAAAATAGGCTGAACAAACGTGATTTGAGGGAGAAGATATTAGTTTTTAGGTAAGAAAAAATTCTGATCCACATCTGAAATTGAAATTAAGCCTAACCGGCTGTTTGTTTACTGAGGGCTTCAATTGAAAGATGAGTAAAGCCCGGAAGTGTTATACAGAGACAACGGCTATTATATATATAATTATCCGGAGCTTCCAGTCAGGAGGCATTATAGAAAACAACAACAAGTCAGAGAGGAGGAAAAGAACTGAGATAAGATTAGTGCTTAAATGGCAAAATGTTATAAGAGACTTTTCTTAAAAAATTGAGTTTTTCACATTCCGAATTCTCGTTCGCCGACATTTTCTATTTACTGTAACTACTGTAAGTAATAGCCAACTATTTTTCTAAAACATTGGCACCACGTTTGCTCATGTCCAGGACACAAAATTTTTCGAATTTTCGAAAAAAAATTTATTGCATTACAATTTTTTGTGTTCTTTTACGCTTAAAATGACGTTTAACCCTTTGAGGGGCGCCGTTTGCACAGCCTAAAACTAGTCTTTTTTTCCAATTGCATTCAATGTATTCCAGTTTAATGAGCAGAAAAATGGCGAATACTGCCATCTGTTATCAGTTTAAAGAAGTAAAATCATTTTGCAACCCTTAATTGGAAAAATTTCCGAGATTCTTTAGGTTAAGAAAAATCGGGAAAAAAATGTGCACCGCGCAAACGGGGAGGTTGTTGCCCCTGAAAGATTTAATTCATGTTTCTATCTTAATTAAAACGGGAGAAATTATTTTTTTTTTGCAACATTCTAATAGTAGCCAATCAGTGTTTAAACCTGTAAGTGCGTTTTTCATCATGATGGGTTTTTTCCCCATTTCTCGTCTTTAAATAGTTATAAGTCAAGAACCGTAAAAGATAAATGGTTGAAACTTCTAACATGTCTTTTTTCAAATATTTTACTTTAAATTTAGTTCAGCAAATTTGAATAAAATTTACTTTTGAAAATATGATTTTTTAAAAATAGGTTACATAATTTTTTTGGTAATTTTTAATCTAAATATTTTTAATTTTTTTAAATTAATATATTTAAAAATGTTGAATGAAAATTAAAACTTATCTATTTCTGTTTAATTAAATGAAAAATTTTTGAAATTCGACAAATATTTAGACTTATAACGATTTTAAATTACCCCACTTTTATTAAAAATTTTAAATTTAAAATTTTTTTAAAAAACGTTTTGAGAAGTTTTATGATGTGATTCTGTTTACAAATTACATGGTTAACAATCACAAAAGAATTCAAAATTTTGAACTCAATAAATAAAATTTTTTTTTCAAAATGTGTCCCGGATCCCCGTAAAATAAATTACTGATTTTTCATGATATGAGGCGGTGAAAGGCAAAGTGGTGTAAGTCAGGAAGTCAAGTGGTGAAAGTCCAAAGCTTTTTATTGCAAAAACTACAAAAAATTCCACTATCAATTGAACAAATTATAATTCATAATAATTATTATAATATTGCAAACAATAATTATTTGCGATTCCACTATAAATTGAACACGGAGATTACATTTTTGCCCTCAAATAAAAAAAGCTGAAAATATGACTTACACCACTTTGCCTTTCACCGCCTCATATCTTGAAACTTAGGCCGTCTGCACACGGAGCAACTCAAAAGAAACTGATAACTGACTCAAATCACAAACCAGTCCGTGATGAGTCGCAACTGGTTACAAACCCGTCCGACGGGTTTGTAACCAGTTGCGTCGTGTGCGTGGCTCCATTCAATTACATAGGTTGCGACTCATCACGGACTGGTTTGTGATTTGAGTCAGTTATCATTTTCTTTTGAGTTGCTCCGTGTGCAGACGAGTTAGAATTGCTGTCGCGTAAATTTCTTATAACATTTTGCCATCCGAGCACAGAGATGATGTCGTCTGCGATTACATTGCTAAGTAATTCTATAATGGAGGGTTCGGCCCATGGATTGTAGTTTTCCTTTACACTTCCTGTAGCTTCTGAAGCATTCTGCTTTAGAAAACACACGTAAAATTAGCGATGGATGACATAATAGCCTGTAATTTATAAACATTTATAACCTTATTTCAGAGCGTCTAGATACAAAGTATTACAATTTCAATTGATTTTGAAGTTACTATTTATTCAACGATTTAACTTTTTTATCCATTTCATTTGCTTTGAAAGCATTCTATTCTCATCTGGATAAATATAGAAGGTTTCTTCAAAAGGATGTTTATAATATCAAAGGAGTTCGCTCTGATTAATCTTTTGGGGCAATCATTCAAATTGCCTTAGCAGTGCTTTATATGCAACTATTTTATCCCGGGCAAAGAACAAATAAATTCAATAGCTTTCAAGAATGACATCCATTTGAGTATTCACTTGGATATCCCGTCACTTAAAATTCATTTGACGAGGAGAATATTGCTTTGTGCTGGAGATAATATCTGTGATCAATTTTAAAGAAGCTCTTCTGTGAATTATCTCCTAAGAGGGGAAAATTCCTTTGAAATGCATTTTCGACAAATGATAGCAATTAAGAGTAATGGAGTCGATTGTTTTAAATATAGCGCAATTTCCGGAAGAGCTTTTTCTGGTATTTTGCTCTCCCTAAACGGTATTTGAGTTGTTAATACTTTAAAATAACTCTGAAATTCGTTTTGTTCGATGTTGGACGATTTGAAAGAACAAATTGTGTTTAGTCGCAGGAACGAACTCTAAGTTGCAATTTCCCTTTATAATATTTATGATAACATTAAGTTTAATGGTCGTTCCTGTAAATGAAGATGCGATTGTTTGTAGTAGATACAGCATTCTTTTTATAAAGGACACAAAAAAACTTAAATATCACTATTATTAGCAATAAATGAATTATGCTTGAAATTTCAAAAGCCCATACATTCCATCCTCAGCAAATTACAAGAATTTGTATAAAGAGATGAAAGGGACGGTTGTCTCTACATTAAAAAACTGAATGGTTGAAACTATTCATAGAGCAGCAGTAAAATAGAGGAATCAAGTAATAATAATAACTGAAAGGGTTTATCCACTAAAATGCTCTCTGAAATAAAACGAATAAATACGCGAGAAAAATTAGTTAATAGCTTTGTTGCAAAATCGAAAATGGTTCAATGGTAAATCAAAGAATAATGGAAAAAGCTGGTGCACGGTGAAACATTACAATTCTTATAACATATATATAACTAGCTGAAAACCCGCACTTCGCTACGGAGTACATTAAAATTAAATACAACGGTCAATGTATGCAATTAATGCCAAATAAACAAATATATAAATTTATAATAAATGCGACGATCAATGTATACAATTGATGTTAAATATATATATATATATATATATATCCCCTACGATTTTATTTATATATATTTTTTTTTTATAATATCCAATCGTCTGCTGCAGTAGAAAGAAAAAGAATATTTTTTTTGTCTATTTAGTTGTTATGCACGTGACGATAAATTTATTTAAAGTACCAGAAAAAGAAATCACGTGATCAGCATTTAATAAGTTAAATTCTAAAAATGAATCTTTAAAAATTCACCAAAAATCAGAAAATCGAGGTAAAGGTTTGAAAAAGATTTCATTTTAAAGGAATTTTTAGGATCTTTCTCGCTATATAAATTTTATAACCGTCAAATTATTATTTTAAATGCAAAGTTACAAAAAGTTACAAAAACAGCTTAAAAATTTAATTTTGAAAGATCTAAGAAGAATTTTTAAAAAATCTTTCTTAGTGCACTTCTACACCATAAGAAGAATCGCCATGCAGAATTTCAGCCATTTAGGTCCAGCGGTTTGGTTTGTGCGTTGTATGTCAGTGAGTCAGTTACGGAACTGTTTTATAAATATAGATTAATAACATATATAAAATCATCAATGGCCTGGCAAGCATTCAAGACCTCTGTCTCCGAAACTCTGTGCCTTTAATCTGGCCACGATACTTCTCAGATTTCAACAAACTTGTTACCCCGTAAAATATAAACTTTCAAATTTAATTCATTAACAGTATGTATTACATTAAAAGTTATTTTAATTTTATGGATCATGTAAATGTAAAATCCATTGTATATGAAAGCGTTGTATTTTATAAAAAAAGACAAAAATTGTTTAAAACTTTTCATGACATATGATTTCGAGAAAGTTTAAAAGGATTTTCATATACTATGCACACTTATTTTTTTAATCTAAGCGTTAAATAGTTTAAGCTTAATGTACGCTATAAGGTGCGCACTTGTTTTGTGATAAATTTCGTCAATTCATAAGAGTTCACCTATATATGATTTTACTTCAACGATGTCTTTCTATAAATGTCCATTTCCAAAAATTACCTTCATTTTAAAATATATGCTATTCTTATAAATATTTTTATTTTTATTTTTCCTCCATGGACTTTTAACTTTTATATTTTTTAACTTTTACACATTTTTAAACTTTTACACATTTTTAAACTTTTACACATTTTTAAACTTTTACACATTTTTAAACTTTTACACATTTTTAAACTTTTACACATTTTTAAACTTTTACACATTTTTAAACTTTTACACATTTTTAAACTTTTACACATTTTTAAACTTTTACACATTTTTAAACTTTTACACATTTTTAAACTTTTACACATTTTTAAACTTTTACACATTTTTAAACTTTTACACATTTTTAAACTTTTACACATTTTTTTTTTAAACTTATACTTTTTTTTCACTTTTATACATTTTTTTCACTTTTATACATTTTTTTCACTTTTATACATTTTTTTCACTTTTATACATTTTATAAAATGTATACAATTTTATAAAATGTAAAACATTTTATAATTTTTATACATTTTATAACTTTTATAAGGCTGGTATGTGACTGTATAGATGTTTCTCAAAAATTCTCGTAATCTCATGTAAACCAATATATTGAATTACTTTAACGATTTATTGCTTTTTACGGCCGTTCGCAAAGACAAATTTCATTTTTCAGTATTTGATTTTATTTCGCATAAATGTACAGACATTTTCCTCGTTGCAATTCGTGGAACTTTTCTAAGCATTATTTAAGCTTGTGTAGCAGTCTCTCAACAAATCTCATAAATTCGCAGAGGTAAACCAATATCTCGGTATTTCTCTTAACGACATGTTTCTTTTCATGGCCCCCGAATATACTCTCCGTTCTTTGTTCAAGGACGGGTCGCTTTTAGCTTCAAGAAGAACCATCAGTCATTAAGCGCTGCCTAAATCTCTTTTAATGGGACAGTTTAAAAGAATAAACTGCGGGGGATGCGAAAGTGGATGCATTTTCTTCAGACGTCTGCTTTTGTATTCATGCAGGCGGGGAATAATACTTCCATTTAAAATTCATGCGTTGCCAAAGGAGAAGCGTAGTTCTTTATAACATTTTATTCTCTTCTTCTCGGACCATCATCAAAAAATACTCATCCGGAATGAACGGAATAAAGATTGATTTTCTTTGCATATAATCATCGACAGAGGAGGAAGTTTTGTTGTGGGAATTTGCTAACTGAGACTGGACACCGCCATGTTTGACCACAATATATAATTTGTCCATATTTCATGTGATTTTATGTCTGTTTATTCCACGCATCGTAGTTATATCTTTATTTTATAACTTTATTTTATAACTTTAAATATTGTAGTAATTTTTAGAGCTTTTTTGTATTTTGCTTTCTACAGGGTGGCTAATAAATACTGTAACACTCCAAAAAATAAGAGTTAATTTTAATCATTTGGAAAAACAATTTATCTATCTATTTGTGTGATTGGCAACTTTTTGTAAACACAGACGATGTTTGTTTAAAGTAAAACATGTAGAATATTTTTAAAGATGGAAGCCAAAAGGTTAATGGTTAAACAGCTTTTTGATCACGGATTTTCTGCAGGTAAAATATTTAAGCAATTAAAATGCCCTGGTTTTAATAGGACGTTTATATATAGGACTATAAATCGATTATTGGATACCAATAGCTGTAAAGATCGACCAAGGTCCGGTCGTTCACGCACTGTTCGTACAAAAGAACGTATCAAAAGAATTCGTGAAAAGATACGAAGAAATCCACAACGTTCTGCAAATAAAATGGCTGCAGAAGAGAACATCAGTCGCAGAACTATGCAACTTATCATAAATGAAGACCTGGGTTTTCGCCCTTATCGCAAAAGAAAAGTTCAAGGTTTGACTACTGCACAAATAGTAAAAAGGTTACAAAGATGTAAGAAATTGCTGAACCGGCACGGTAGCAAAAGTGTTGAAAAAATAATTTTCTCTGATGAGAAGCTGTTTTGTACAGAACAAAGTTATAATGCTAAAAATGATGTTGTATATTCAGCAACCTTCGAGGATATACCTGAAAATCTTCGAACTGTTAAACGCTTTCAGAACAAGAATTCTGTTATGGTTTGGGCTGCAGTGTCAAACAATGGAAAACTGCCTCTGAAATTCATCGATAAAGGGGTAAAAATCAATGATGAATATTACAAACAGGAAGTATTGGCTACACGTTTATTACCACATGCTAACAGATTGTATCCCAAAAAGAATTGGATATTTCAGCAAGATTCTGCACCGTCCCACCGATCCAAAACAACACAGGAATGGCTCCATGCCAATTGCCCGAAGTTTATCAAGCAAGAAGATTGGCCACCTTCTTCACCAGATCTAAATCCTTTAGACTATTGCATTTGGGGGATTTTAGAGTCTAAAGTAAATGCTAAGCAGCACAGAAGTTTGGACTCCCGCAAAGCTTCCATACGGAGTGAATGGGACAAATTACCTCATAAAATGATTCGTGCCGCAATAGGACAGTGGCGTAAGAGATTATCTTTAGTAATCGATAAAGATGGCTGTCGATTCGAGTAAAATTATTTCATGGTAAACTTTCATGTATAATGTTCATAATATTGTTGTATTTTCCATTTTCTATTTCATCTGTATGTAATTAAATGATTCGATATTTGTCACAGTATTTATTAGCCACCCTGTAGTTATAGTAGTTATATCGTAATGTCCTAATCCACCCATCATAGTTATATCCTAATCTTACAACTTAAAACATTGCGGTTATTTTTAGAGTTCTTCGTCTTTAGCTCACCAGTTACCGCAGTTATAGTCTAATGCCCTAATCCACCCATCGTCATTGTATCTTAATGTTATAACTTGAAAAATTGCGGTCATTTTTAGAGCTTCTTCGTCTTTTGCTCTCCAGTTAAAACTTAGTGTATTTCAGTAAATGTATGTGACACTGACTTGGAATTGACCCCCGCTTCAGAGATATTTTCAGAGATTATGATCATTACACTGAACTATTTTTAAGTCAATGGGCTTTTAAGCATGAGATTATTTTTAGAGCTCCTTCGTATTTTGCTCTCTAGTAATCGTAGTTATATCCTAATATCCTAATCCACCCATCGTAGTTGTATCCTAATGTTATAACTTTAAAATTCGCGGTTATTTTTAGAGCTGCTTCGCATTTTGCTCCCCAGTTATCGTAGTTATATCCTAATGTCCAAATTCCTAATGTATTAATCCACCCATCTTAGTTATATCTTAATGTTATAACTTTAAATACTGCAGTCGTTTTAGAGTTTCTTCGTATTTTGCTCTCCAGTTATCGTAATGTCCTAATCTACCCATCCTAGTTATATTGAAATGGTATAACTTTAAAAATCGCGGCCATTTTTAGATCTTCTTCGTATTTTGGTCTCCAGTTAACGTAGTTATATCCTAATGTCCTAAATTCTAATGCCCTAATCCACCCATCTTATTTATATCCTAATGCTGTAACTTAAAAATTGCGCTCATTTTTAGAGCTTCTTCATATTTTGCTCTCCAGTTAACGTAGTCTTATCCTAATGTCCTAAATCCTAATACCTTAATCCTCTCATCGTAGTTATATCCGAATGCTGTAACTTAAAAATTGCGCTCACTTTTAGATCATCTTCGTATTTTGTTCTCCAGTTATCCTAATGTTATAACTTTAAATACTAACTTTAAATACTGCAGACGTTTTAGAGCTTCTTTGTATTTTCCTCTCCAGTTATCGTAGTTATATACTAATGTCCTAATCCACCCATCGTAGTTATATCCGAATGTTATAACTTTAAAAATTGCGGTCATTTTTAGAGCTTTCTTGCCTTTTGCTCCCCAGTTAATAATTAACGTGTATTAGTAAAGGCTTGTTACAGTGACTTTGAATTGAGCCCTCCTTCAGAGATATTTTAAGAGATTATCGTTACATTGAACTAATTTTATGTCAGTGAGCTTTTAAGTATGTGTCATTTTTAGAGCTTCTATGTCTTCTATTCTCGAGTAAGTAGTTAATGTGCTATCAGTAAATACCAGGTACTATTTCTCTTCTGAAAAGAGTCTTACGTTGCTTTGCTTTTAAGGTGACTGCCTACGTTCGGAACCAATTTTTTGAAAAAAATAATTTTTTAAGGCTTTTTTGGTCTTTTACTGTAAAATAGCACTTCAAAATTAAAATATGAACAAAAACTTACCTGTAAATATACTTTTTTTTATAATTTGGTTAATTTGAAGTAATTTTTATTGAAGCTAAATCGGCTATCACTCTGCACAAAATTGTAATGCTATTATCTTAATTTCCTTCTCACACATGATACATATGACAGTTAACTTCAAAATGACCTACAATCTAAAAAATTTTAAAATGCAAAAATAACAGATTTTTTTGTTCCAATATGAAAATTTCCCCCGATTCGTCATTCCTTTCCTAATAAAAAAGCTCCAAATAAAAAAAACTATTTATTATACATCAATTATTGTAGGTCATTTCATTAACAATAGCATCTAAAACATGTCCTGAAAATTTCATCAAATTATATGCATTATTATGTGAGATATCATAACGGTAGAGATTTGTGCTAAAAAGCATAATTCAAAGAAAAACTCATTTAAAAATTTAAAAAGGAATATAAATAAACACTAGAATGAATGACAAAGTTGTTCTCTCAAGAAATTCTCTCAAGAAATCAATTTCATAACTGCAGCAAAGTGATGGCCGTGCACTAGCAACATTATGACACATTATTTATCAATTAGAGAAAAAAAATCGTAAAAACTAGAAGCTGCAATTTACGGTAGCTTCTGGTATCAAAAAAGTTTTGGAAAGAGAAAAGATTGAATTACACGATTCTTGCAAAACAATAAAATTGATTAAAATAATCAAAATATGACATTTTCAACGTAGGCAGTCACCTTCTTTCGAGTAACACGCAATTTCTCACTTACCGGTGAACTGTTTATCCATACAAAAAATGAAAAAATGCATGAAAAATTTCTTCCGATAGGTGCCACTACTGAAAATATATACACATCAACTGTATCCAGCAATCTTGGTGCTTTGAGGGTAAACCCTAGTTCCAAGTCAGCTAGATACTCGTACGTTGGAGGTGTACATTCTTAACACTAGTATTGAAGATTTGCGATATCTACTGATGTTCCACTTCTGTTTCGGGCTTTATTGCCTATCTACATATACAACATTCTAGCTTTCTATGAATTTCCGAATTTATTTTCCAAATTAATCCGAAGTTTCCAATTTCATTCCTAAACTCTTCCGCTGATCTACTCTAACGGCATGGATGCTCTCTGACTTAATGGCTCGCTTGAAATTTGCTTGGCGCACTGTGTCGCGATTTCATACGTTCAGATTTTGCGGTCATCGGATAAAATCCTTACATTCCCCAAAGTTTTTTTAGCACTATCATCTACCTTTGGCCACCACGTGAATTGGTTTTTCACACCAGATGGTTTAATGTCGAGGTTTATGTGTTTCATACACTTAAGCTTTGTTTCTGAACACCAGATTACTTTTGGTTTCTCGGGTGTAGTGCATACCTAAACTTAATAACCAAACTTTTTTAGATTACTTGAAATCATCAGTGTATACATTTATTTTTAAGCATGCGAGAAATAATTGCATCCCAATTAAGGAGGATCAGTTTTGTTTTAAGATATTATCAATAGATGAAATTATCTTTCCTTCACCAAGTCCATAGGTGGACCGGGCATAAAACATATTTTTAGATATCTTAAAACATGTTTCAGTCACGTAATTACCCTTTTTAGTTATCCGTGGTAATACTTTAAACATTTTTCAAACATATATGCCGAAAATTCTACGTAATACAAAGCAATTAAGAGAAATTTGACTGATTGACACAGAAATGAATCATAAAAATTTGTAAAACTGGATGGCAGTTTAAGTTCGTTTTGATATGTTACAACTTCATTTTCGTTTTAAAAACAAATGAAAATACTTTGTCATATGAAACCAGACCTACAGCGGCTATTGAAAGTTTGTCGTCAATAGAAAGCAGAATGTTATTGTCAAAAAAGTATTGTAAGTTAAATCTTAATTTTTTACCCGCTCTAAAATTAGAAAAGGAACAAATTTAATTAGGACAAATGATAATGTTTCATTGTTATAAGAAACAAGACCTACATCAGCTACTGAAAGTTACTTGTCAATACGAAACAGAATGTTTATTCTCAAATAAGCATACTATTAAACTAATTTTATGTCGATTGCAAATAATTGATAAATAATTGATTGATTAATAATTCATTTTCCAAACTGAGAGGTTCTGAAAGCTAGTTGTCAAGACAAAGCAGAATGTTTATTGTCAAAAGTATCATAAATTTAGTCAATTACAAGCATTACAATTATAAATTGTTCTTGTAAAACAGTCATAAATTATAAAAGATTTAAGTATAGCTGACACTCTAAATTGATTTGAATGTTACACCATCAAATCAATTTAGATAATGGTGTAATCAATATTACACCATTTGAATAATTCACCATCATATTAGGATAAATTATAATGTTTCATTCTTATAAAAACCAGACCTACATCAGATTAAATACTGAAAGTTACTTGTCAATACAGAATGTTTATTCTCAAATGTGCGTACTACTAAATTAATTTTATGTCGATTACAAGTAATTGGTTTCATTTTCCAAACAAAGCGGTTCTGAAGTTTAGTTGTAAATACAAAGCAGGAAGTTTATTATCAAAAAAAGCGTAATAATAAATTAAATTTCACCATCATATTAGGACCATATATTATTTACATCATATTTACATCATACACATCATTATACACAATTTATACCATTATTTACATCATATTAATTCACCATCATATTAGGACAAATTATAATGTTTCATTCTTATAAAAACCAGACCTACATCAGATTAAATACTGAAAGTTACTTGTCAATACAGAATGTTTATTCTCAAATGTGCATACTACTAAATTAATTTTATGTCGATTACAAGTAATTGGTTTCATTTTCCAAACAAAGCGGTTCTGAAGTTTAGTTGTAAATACAAAGCAGGAAGTTTATTGTCAAAAAAAGCGTAATAAAAAATTAAATTTCAGTCGATTTTTAGCATTAAAACAAGAAATTGGTCTTATTGACTGCATACCACAGTAAAAAATTGTAAATATAGCTGACACTCTAAACTGATTTGAATGTTATACTTTTACTATCTTATTAGAACAAATGTTTCATTTTTATAAAATACCAGACCAACATCGACTACTGAAAGATACTTGTCAATACTGAATGTTTATTCTCAAATGATCATACTACTAAATTAATTTTATGTCAATTACAAATAATTGGTTTCATCTTCCAAACAGAGCGGTTCTGAAGTCTAGTTCTCAATGCAAAGTAGAGTGTTTATTGTAAAAAAAAAGCACACTGATAAAATAAATCTACACAAGTAAGATGAGCCAGAGGTATAAATTTACCTTTCCTCACTAAACAGTACAGAATGCTAGTTGTAAATACAAAATAGAATGTTTACTGTCAAACAAAGCATAATAATAAATTAAACTTTAGTTGATAAAAAGCATTAAAACTAGAAATTGGTCTTTTTGACTGCATAGCACAGTAACAAATTATGAAAAAATATGCGTAAATACATGAATGCTCGAAAGCGAGCTGCACGATCAAGTGAAAATTGGGAACAGTCTCAAGAGACAAAGCGAAGAAGAAATAATTCATTAAGAGACAGCATAAATGATAGCGAGATTAGGCTTAACCGTCGCCGTCATAGCAACCGATAGCCAGTAATAGTTAATTTTCTACACTTTTTTAAGTAATTTCTGAATTTTTACTCCATTTTATAAGTGATGAAATTTTATACCCCCTAAGAACGGCCCTTAAGGAAAGTATATATATATATATATATATATATATATATATATATATATATATATACACATTCTCATTCTTGGGCCCGTATTTTTGGGATACATGCTATCCCACCCCTTAAGCAAAAGGTTAAAACATGTCACTGAGCTGGCGTAGAAACAGTGAGTTTCGAAGGCCAGATTTAAACATGCCACTCAGCATGCGCAGGAATCAATATATTTTAATTGCAAATTATCGCTAATTAATAGAAACTGCGGTTACAAAAACCAAATTTGACAAATCTACAGATTAAAATATTTCGTTTAAGACCAAAATGAAGTAGATTGATGCAGTAGTTTTCTCTCACGGACTACCCAAAGTATCGGCTTAGCAACTTAAATATATAGATTAATTTTCCAAACTGGGTGGTTCTGAAAGCTAGTTGTCAATACAAAGCAGAGTGTTTATTGTCAAAAAAAGCACACTGTTAAATTAAGTCTACACAAAGTAAGATGATTCCGGGAAATTGATTTCATTTTCCTTCCTGAACGGTACTGAAAGCTAGTTGTCAATACAAAGCAGAATGTTTATTATCAAAAAATATATACCGTTAAATTTATTTTGTCGATAAAGTTAAAGATGATTTAGGGAAATCGAATTTTTTTTTCTGTCTAAAGCTACGGCAGTATACTCCAGTCCATAATTGATTCTTCAAAATAACTCTGCGATAGAGGGAAGATAATTTATTTGTTTGTGGCTTAGAAGCAGTTTATATCTCTTGGATATATCATTAGTTATTAAACGATTTCTGAATCCTTTTTTAATATAAAGTTTTCAAGAAATAATGGAGACCGAATAGGTTGTGAATATTCCCCGGACCCTGATTTTTGTACTCGAGTGCGGAAGAATTATACGGGGACTGAAATAATTCCCTTTGTAAAAAGTATCTTTTATCAGAAGTACATCAAAATTTATTCATCCGTACTGAGTAAAATTGATTGATTTTCTTCGCATAATGAAAGATGAAAGAGATACGTTTGTGGTTGGCTTTCTAGACCAACGATGAGTATCGCCATGTTTGCCCACAACATTCTTTGGCAATTCGGTAAGCATATGAGCATTCTTACTCTTCGGTGAGCTCTTCGGTGTTACTCTTTGGTAAGCATATGGCATTCTTAGAATCTGAGTTTCTAAAACTTTGATAATCTATTTATTACCATGCTTTTATTAACTTGCTTTCTTGTTTGTGTGTTTGTTTGAGTGTGTGTTTGTCCAGTACAAATCTTGTAATCGACTTTTAACTAACTTCCCGACTAGCTAGACATTTGAAACTTTTGGAATAGTTCAGAACACGATGACAATGCCTTTTTTAAATACCTTTAGCCATCTTTCAGCAGGATTAGATTAATTTTCAGTTATTTTCAGTTAATTTTGTTTTGTAGACTGGTGCAGCCATCTATTGGCCGGAACGGGAACGAAAAGTTAAATGCAAGTTAACTTCCAATTAACTTCATTTTTTTTTCAAGTTGATAGGATAATTCATCAAAAATTTTTTAAAAAGTATTTATTAATACATAGAATTGTTAAGTTTATATGATTCAACAGAAAATTTAAAAACATGGTATATAAAAAGTTCTTTTTATCTTGTAATTATTTTATTTAAATTTTATCATTATTAGATTAGGCTTAATTTGCAGTGTTAAAAGCTTAAATTTAGGAAGTATGTGAAGGCTTCTAATGAGTAGGTGAATTAGGAGCTACTAAGAACGCGAGATTGTGTTGGGGACGGAGGAAAGCTCAGTTAAGACGAGCAAGTCAGCACTTGGAACGACCCAACGTCTTTGGTGCATAACGATATTATATGACTACATGTGAGATAACTCGTATTAAGAATGGCATATAAAGAAAACTTTAGCCTTTAATGTTGTATTAGTAGAGTATTTCAACAGATTAAAATTTCTCCATGTAAAAAATTAAAAAAAATTTTTTTAGTAAAAACGGTGAATGAAATTGTATTAATTTCCTATTTATTTATCGCTATAGTGAGTGTACTTATAATACTGCAGCGTCTGGATACTTGTTTTTAATAAAGAAAGACGCTGTTCACGTTGTTTCCTGGGCGTAGCGTTTCTCCGTTGTTGCCAAGAATGGTGACATTACCTGTGATTGATTTGATATAACACGTGGTCTTTGAGTCATGCTTCATAGTTGAGCTTGTGTCAACTTCAATGGATGAGGTGATTGCTTTGAGCTCTGTGATTGACTGAATTTTTTGTCTTTGCTTCAGTAGTAAATCGTAGCTTCAATGTGAACAGAGGCTTGCGTTTCCCTGTATAAATCTTAGTTACTTGATAAATTTACTAGTAAAATAAAAAAAATATTTCAGGTAGTCTCTTCTAACGAAACTACCACGGGTTATTAAAGTAGGATAACTTATCGTTGCTTACCTCTTCATTTTTTACGCATTTTGGTACTTTTCTGTTTAATTATTTACAACTACTGGGTTTGGCGTGCTGCCAAAATTATAACTCACGACGGACTCTGAATTTTTTCTTTCCGGAGGACCGTTATTGAGGAACGTAATCCTACGTTAAAATAACTTGACCCTGTGTAACATAAGATTATTTAAACTGTAGTAATAGTTTCGCTGTAAACGTATGGAGCGGTTTTTTTGTGTTTCCAGAATTTATCATTGAATAAAACTGAATCATAAATAAGCTTCTATTTATTTTCGGTTTAAAAAATGTCAAACATGTAAACCGTTTGACGGGCACCATTTGCACAGTGAAAACGTCTAAATCTAGTCTTTTTTTTCCACTTGCATTCAATGTATTCCAGTTAAATGAGCAGAAAAATGGTTAGTAGTGTCATCTGTTATCAGTTTAAAGAAATAAAAACATTTTGCAACCTTTAATTGGAAAAATTTTCAAGATGCTTTAGGTTAAATAAAATCGGGAAAAGAATCTACACACCGTGCAAACGGGGGAGGTTGTTGCCCCTGAGAGGGTTAAAGTTACAGTTAAAACTATGTATAACAGTCTACATGTTAATCCTTAAGTCTAATCATAAATGAACTTCTATTTCATTTATGATTTCCTTAAGTCTAATGTCAAACACGTTAACCCTTTGAGGGGCGCCATTTGCACAGTTAAAACGTCTAAATCTAGTCTTTTTTCATTTGCATTCAATGTATTCCAGTTAAATGAGGAGAAAAACGGTTAGTACTGCCATCTGGTATCAGTTTAAAGAAGTAAAAACATTTTGCAACCTTTAATTGAAAAAAATTTCAAGATGCTTTAGGTTAAATAAAATCGGGCAAAGAATCTACACCGTGCAAACGGGGGAGGTTGTTGCCCCTGAAAGGGTTAAAGTTACAGTTAAAACTATGTATAACAGTCTAGTAGTACTTTTCTGCACGCCATTTCTATCGTTATATTTATTTTTTCCGTTACATTTACCCCTAAATTAAACATCTATAGATAACTATTCAAACAAAAAGTAGTCTATTGGTAGGAAAAAAATGTTCTTTCTTTACCCGATGCTATGCATTTACTTCCAAGAAAAATCATCTGTCATTCAGTGCTCTCTGAATCTTTTTTAATGGGGGCGGTTTTAGAGGAATAAACGATAGAAACTGAATGCGTTCTCCAGACGGTTGATTTTGAATTCCTGTAGCAAAGAATGTTTGCATTTTAAATTTCGCTGAGAATCGGGAAGAAAAAAAGCATGAATCTTCATAACATTGAAATTCCCTTTTTCCCCGTAGTCATCTAAAAATCTTCGTCCAGGCTGAATGAAATAAAGATTGATATTCTCGCATAATGATTGAGAGGGAATAAATTTTTTGCCTTGCGAGAGTTGCTACCATTCAATCACAGTACTTTGTGTTCGTCCAGGTTATCTCAAGGTTAAAATAAAGGATTCTTTGTATCGCGAATTATTAATTATTCAAGAATACAGTCTGATTTCCCAGGGCTTCGAATATCGTTGGAACTCAAACAGAAAATAATTTTGACGGTAAATTATAAATAAACCCATAAGACTAAAGTAAAAAAATTGCTTATAAAAGGATGCGAATCAAAGATAAAAATACCATATAGTTTGTTTAAAAGGGCTGCGAAAGCTAGCAGAAAAAAATGGACAAGCACAAGACAAACACGAAACTAAAATTAACGGTAGTGAAAGTTTGTCAAGAAAAGGTGAACTTTGGATTAAGTAACACTTTTTTCTGATTTAGAGGTGCCAAAAGTCTTGTCAAATCTTCAAATGTTTCAAAAATAGCAAAAAGTTGTACTCCTTTGAGTCATTCCTGAAGAGCTAAAGCCAGGTTATAGCAGAATGGCGCTGGTATTTGGTTCAGATCCTGTGATTTCTAGTCCCGCTGTTGACATAGATGTTTGTAGCCGTTCGGAATCGGCTTTAAACTGTAGTTCCTGGTCTAATTAGCCCTAATGTAGCAAAAAGTTGACTTGAGCGCAACGAAGCAAACCGAGCTAAACCAAACCTGAAGAGCTAAGTCCAGATGAAATCGGTAAAACCCGTTTTGAAGAACTCAAAATGCTGATTAAATATCTAACAATCAATTCTAAATAACCAAGATGCTTATATCAAAGCTCTACCAATCATTTAGAAAGTACGAAAATTCGTGTATTAAATCTCTGCAATCATTTTGAAATTACCAAAATGCGTATATTAAATCTCTACCACTCATTTCCAATGTACTACAGAGGCTGTTCACACATTTTTAGACGATGTATATTGTATTCACAAAACTAAATTACATAAAATTCTTGTGTTTTAAATGTTCTATTTGACATCCCTTATTCTGAACTATCTTTCGACACCGCAATTTCCAGGATAATGCCTTTTGAAGTGTCAGAAGAGGTATTCTATCCCATTCCTCCTGAACAGCTTTCCAGAGTCCTGTAAGGGTTTTGGGACGACGTTTGGATAATGCAGATTTTAGAAGTCCGAAAGCACAAAAAACCATAGGTGATACATCGGGAGATTTAGTAGGGATATCAGTGAAGGGTATGGCCTTGATACCAGTTTTTTGTTCCATTTCTTTTAGGAAATTTACAGTGGATTTTGATGTGTGACTGCTAGCTTTGTCCTGATGGAGTCTCGCAGATTGATGGCACTGTGGGTAAAGCGATGGTATTTCATTCAGAAAAATTGGCGATAAAATATGTTCCTGATAGTATTTGGAGTTAATCTTGACATTTTTTTTCCACTCTCTTTATTTTTAACTTGCCATTATAAAAAAAAAAAAACCCAGCATCAATCCTGAATCCCTTAGAAAAACTTTCTTTCGATTCTTTGAACCATGTACTTAAATTTTTTCTCCCCTTTTATGATAATAAATGGCTCTTTTTTTGTTGCAATCATTTAAATACACCCATGATTCATCTATTGTGACAATTGTTTTCCATTTTTCTTTCGATAAGTGTTTCTCATATAGAATTCTGCAGCGTGTCCTGCGTTCAGCGATATGATTTGGAAGAAGACGATGCACATTGCGTTTTTTCGCTTTCTTAAGATTTAAATCAACGTTTATCATTTTGTTTTCAGTGGACACCGAGCATTTTAATGATTTTGCAACTGTCCTTTGACTAGGGGGATTTTCTTTTAACATTAAACAACGTACCTTTGCAATAGTCGAAGATGTCCGTTTTGTCCTTGGATACTTGTTTGGAATTTTTGTCCCACTTGAGGCTCCAATTTGACGTTTTTTTCCTTTCTTGTTGACGATATTGCCTATCGACGCTTTAGATATCCCAAAACCATGACTCTCGCATCGTTTTTGGATAACGGAATATGCATATTTCTCTCCGGAAAGAGCATAAATGTAGCCTTCGAACCACTGCTTTGTTAAAAACGCCATTTTGAATAAAAGCAAAACTTTCAAGACGCAGACGATAATTTTGACTTTTAAAAATATAGTACAATTGCAATTATTTCTTTTGCAGCAAAGGATTTTTTATTACCGCTTACCAAAATCGTCTAAAAAAATGTGCGAACAGCCTCTGAAAATGCTGAATAATCTCTACGAGTCATTTTGAAAGTACCAAAATTATTTATTTCTACCCGTCATTTCGTAATGAGTAAATCTCAGCGAGTTGTTTCGAATGTATCAAAACGTTACTTATTATTTTGTTGCTTCTTTCAAAGACTCATCTTCCCCATGAATCGAATGTTGCGCACTATTCCGTTATAAGTTGAAGATGAATGGTTGGTATAAAGAAATTAGTTTGCTATGCTTAAGGGGACAGTGGACCTTCAAACCTAACTTTTTTTGTTTCGAATGGATTTGCTTGAAATTCGAATATGTGATTAGTACCATAGATATGTAAAAGTGGTTAAAATTTAAAGATGAAATATTAATAATTTATGAATTATTAATTATGAATTATATCAAAAATTGGCCTAATTAAAAATGTTCCATGCGCATTTCTTTTGCATATAGTATGGTAATTTTTTTTACAGGATACCTTATAGAACTAGCAATGAAACTTACTGCTTATTTTAAGCATTCATTAAAAATATAAAGAGAAAAAAAAATAATAGTGAAAACACACTTTTTTTTACCCCAAATACCTATAAATTATCTTTTCAAGTACAAAATTTAGAAGTTCTGAGCTACGAAGCATAATTTTTTATCAAGATTTATTTGATATACAGTTAAGAATACGAAACTTAAATTTCAAAGCAATACGATAGTTAGAAATGCGCCTAGAGCAGTTTAAATATTCGTATGACATGAAAATTTTTATTTTGAGAAAAACACATTTAAAGTTATTGCTATTAGTAACCACATAATATCTAAATTAAATACAAATGCCTATAACTAGGAAAGTAATCCCAGAAATTAAAAATTCTTTTTAAACAAATTCCTACTCGTCCGTAGTTTCAGAATTCAATAAAATAAAAAAAAATCGAATTTTTGGACAAATTTCACAATTTTGAAAGTCCACTGTCCCCCTAATAGAAATAGAGCACTGATCAAACAATCAGCGAATGTGTCACAGAAGAGTGAGTAGTTCTTTCAGTATTAACTCGCATTTTTATGATCTATCCTGTAGGGATGCGCAGAACCAAAAATTTGGACTTCGTGTGTTGCAGTAAATATCATTTCACTATTATTGACTTGCGTTTGAACGTAAAAGGGTATTTCCTGCAACACGCATTGATTTGTACTTGAAATTGGTTGTACTTGAAATTGTTGCACTTGAAATTGGGCATTTTTTTCTTGGATGACTGCTGATTTCGATAGTTTTATTACTTTGAAAACATTCAGCCAGTCATCTGATGCCCAACACCTCTCATCCACGGAACAAGCTGACAGAGAGTAGGCAAGAATGTGCACGCAGATTGGCCTCCTAGGGGGTTTACCTTCTTTAGGTAAACACGGCTGTCTCAATCCTGAGGTACCCCAGAGAACTATCATTCTGTTCCTTTTATTCTCTATCTCTAATTCCCCCTGTCTTTTCTCCCTCGTTGTGGTTCCTTTTCGAAGGTGAGGGCTCAAGTTGTGACGCTGTTGCCTCTCTGTTGTTTTCATTGCTGTTTTTATCAACTTTTTATAAATGACTGCTTTTATCTTTGTTCTTTTCAATTCTTCTACAGTTTATGTATGCTCCATTTACTTTTAACTCTATATGCGAGTGTTGGATCTGCTCTTATTGTGTATTTGGCGCAGCTTGTCCTTTCTGGACATTGTGCCATTAACAAATCAACCAACAAACACGCAGATTTGTGAACACATTTTGAAAAATCTCGGTCCAGACTACAACAGTTGAAGGCCTGATGTTACATGTCTTTCAAGGGGCATAAGCAACAACAACAGTTGAAAGCAAATCAATATTTCTGGATGTGCTATTCACCTTGGCAGGCTTTACGAGTTGGCTCGCCTTGGCTCGCCTTGGCTCGCAAGAGAGACGTGTTGTTGGCACGGTTGGGTATTGGACACTCGCGACTCACTCATGTCCATCTGCTGCTGCGCGAGAGCGCTCCCTTATGTGTCTATTGCAAATGCCCTCTCACTACTGCACATATTCTATCTAGCTGTGTAGCTTTTAAAACTATTTATTTTAAACTATACAATTCTTATTCACCTAGTTTAGATATTTTATTGGGGGAATACCCCCATCCTAATCTTTAACTTTTTACGTATGACTCGTATTTACTCTGAGATTTAGGTTTTTAAATCTTGTACCTTCAGATTTGTCATTTTTATCTATCTTTACCTTTTATCCATGTTCTTTTGCTTTTAAATTGTTTGTGTTTTGGTTTTATTTCCTTTCATTGGTTTTTATAAATACTTCGAAATTTGGTTTTCTTAAATTCTACTAACTGTTACTAGTTCTGCTTTTATCAGTAAACCATACGGTTGGAGCAGCTTGTCCCTCAGAGGACCTTGCGCCATAAAACCAAACTCAACCAACCAACCATCTGGATGTGCTATATATATGTCCTGCTGCTGCAGTTATTTCTAATGTCTCCCTGGTTTGAAGTTCCAAAGCAAGTCCGTAGAGGCTTCGGGCTTAAGTGTGCGGCTCCGGTTCATATAGAACCAGAAGGGTCTGAGTCATCTTAGCACCCGTCTTAGACACCAACTCAATTTTGACCGAGCACCCTCAGGGGCGATTTCTGGGTGATCGTACCCTCTCCCACCCTCACTGACCTCAAAGAGGAACTTTCCGGTCTATGGAATTAACGTGCCCATATTCGGTCTAGAAAAAGAGCTATTTAATGGAGCGTGTCCGGATTCTATCTGAGCACTCCCAGCAGGGAAACCCAGCGTGGTATCACAAGGCTACCTCGAGCATTTTCTACTGTATACTATGCATGGATGTATACTGCTATAGGGATTTACCTGATACCGTTGCTTCCCGAATATGAATTTCAAATTTAGCTAGTTGCTACTTCCTCCACTAATATCTTTGTAAATCTTTTAAATTTTTCTTCTGCTATATACAATTAAAGTGGATTTCGATAAATAACGATCGAATAACTAATGGGTTTGCTCCGTGAGTCATTTTTAAATAATGATACTCGATAAAAAGTGAAACGTCCTTTTCATTAGTCATTAAAAATCTGTATAAAATTCGGAAGTGGGCCGTTAAAATAGCAATCGAATCTAGTGGAAAAGGGAACCATTTTAATGACTTTATACTGAGAAATTATGATTTCAGTTGTTAAATGAGACTTTTTTTTACCAAAAAAGCGAAGCACTGCAGAATAAAATACAAATGAATTGTTAGGAAAAGGAAAAAAAATATTAATTTAAAAAATTTTTTTACACGTTTATGCGCGTGAAGTATGATGAAGAAGGAAATGAATGCGAAATGAATTGCATTCGTTTTGGAAGTAAAAAGGCTAAACAAAATGGAGTGTGTGTATGTGTATGGGTTGATTTAATGTAATCAGTGATAAGCAGTCGTAAGAAGTTTCAATGAAAACAGCGAATTCGGCCATGGCATCTTTTAATAGATGAAAACACAGGACTTACAAACACATGTATTAGATAAACACGGAGACCAACTCTCGTGAAATGGTGATACTTGAAATTCATGAAACAGACTAAAAACCATAATCAAAAGCATCTATAGAAACATCTGTAAAACATCTCTTACATCTAAAAGACATCTAGCATGACGGGTACACTCCCTATCATGGTGGTTATACCATCCATAAAACATCTTTAAAAGCATCTAAAAAACATCTCTTCGTACACACAAGAGTCTAAACATCGCGAATCTAGATTTGCCAACTTGAACGTGATTGGATGTTCTGATCATGTGATTTGCTGGCGCTTCCGCCTGTATTACACGTGGACAAGAGTACTGTAGCTTCATGCACGAGGTATACGCCTGTTGTATTACATAGCCGCCTGTATTTTATCATAAAAAGAAGCATCTCCGTTAACTATTGATTACAAATGTGATAATTGTCATGCAGAATTTTATCATAAGCATAATTTAGCGAGACACAAATCCCGAGTTCATGGAATAAAATCGAATGCTGCAACCTATTTTCCGTGTGTATACTGTGAAAAGAATTTTAATAAAAAAAAAATCTATCGGAGCACAGAGTAAAAATTCATAATGTAAAGATATTAACTATATCATGCCAAGAAACTGATTTCCAATTTGCTTTTCTTTGGGGGGGGGGGGGAATCAATTTATACCAGGAATCCTGACTGTTGGTTATAAGGAACTAAGTCCTTAAAACCAACTTATGAAGGATGCAGGAATTTGGGATATATGATTCAAGTATTAAGAAGGGAAGAGAGAACTCAACAGTTCATTTTAAATCATTTTAAATATTTTTTTGATGAAAATTTTTTTTCACAGTATACACACGCAAAATAGGTTGCAGCATTCGATTTTATTCCATGAACTCGGGATTTATCTCGTTAAATTCTGTTAATAATTAAATTCTACATGACAATTATCACATTTGTAATCCATAGTTAACGGAGATGCTTCTGTTTATGATAAAATACAGGCGGCTATGTAATACAACAGGCGGCTATACCTCGTGCATGAAGCTACAATACTCTTGTCCACGTGTAATACAGGCGAAACGTCAGCAAATCACATGATCAGAATATCCAATCACGTTCAAGTTGGCAAATCTGGACTCGCGATGTTTAGACGCCTGTTTAAAACACTACCGGTGAAGGACAAAAAGCACTATTCGTATCTATCCTATGCTGGACGCGTGCGTGAAACAATCTTTCATTGGTCGCAGGCATCCTATTGTAATGCGCAACAGTGACGTAATTCACACTTTCGAATAAGACAGCGAAAATGGATATTAGGACTCGTATAATATTAAAACATGGTTTGATATTGAATATATATATATATATATATATACTAGCGGACCCGACAGACGTTGTCCTGTTTAAATTTAAATTTAAAAAAATAAAATAGAATAATAATTAAAAAAATAATAAATAAAAGCTGAAATAAAAAAACCTTAAAAAAAATGCTGAAATAACAGGTCTAGCAAAATTTACTCTACTCTGCGTTCGAACCCGGGTCGATAGCATGGTACTTGCGCGACCTACCGAATGCGGTACGATGACACGGTGTTCTACTGAGTAAAGTTAAACTTATTCGTCATTCGAAAGTTGTTGTTGGCTGGTGATTATAAATTGCAGAGGAGTTTTTAGTCAGAAATAAGTTAGCAGGATAGAAGCTTAGTCTTTAGCTCTTCAATAGACACAATTATATAGGCGAGGGCGATTGCAGTAGCGATTAAAAAAGATCTCGTGTCACTTAGCGTGGTTGATTCGAATTTTCCATCGCGTGTCGAGAGTATGAATATGCCGTTGGATCTGATGTATTTTAGAGTATAAAATCTGACTTGAAAGATTATTATTTTCATTTATTATTCTGGTTTAATATATGACTTGAAACTTTTTGATTTTATTTATTTTTATCTTTTCGCTCGCTGTTTGCTAACTAAACCTAACGTGGACGGCATTATACAGAGGGCCGATTCCACAAACTGTAACAGCTTCCATTTACCGGACGCACCCCCTTATAAATTGTTGGTTTTTTATTAATTAATTAAAAATATAAAAACATTTTCTATCGGATCAAATTGTGAATCTAAACCATTCTCGATTCAACTTAATCGCACACACAAAATTTCATAAAAATCAGTCCAGTCGTTTAGGAGGAGTTCAGTTACATACACACGGACAGAAGAAATATATATATAAGATATATATATATATATATATATATATATATATATATATATATATATATATATATATATATATATATATATATATATATATATATATATATATATAAAAACTGTGTGTATGTGCTTGCAACTTTTATCACTCTGTCTGATTATCCCTAAAATATATTGACATGAAATATGTAATATATGCATGATCAACTTCGTATTTTTATCTCAGTGTGACCGATTTTGAACCAGAGAAAATCAAAATATGAAATATCGCAAAACTGTCTATCAATAACACCTTATTTTCGAAAATTTCAAAATAGTAATTCTAATTTTCTAAGAAATAATGAGCTGCATTAAAGCTAAAATATTAGCATATTCTTTCATGAATTTATTGAAAGGCTAATTTTCATACCATGAAAAGAAAATCGATTTTTTTTCGTTCTATTTTACAACGGTTCGACAACGTTGAGCTAAATTTTCCTTTCCATTGATTAATTGTATATATACTCATATAAATTATCTCGCAATACTCATAAAACTTTCTCCGAGAGCTGTTTTATTACTGTAAGGCAGCGAAAATTGTCTATTTTTCCTTTCTTCGATATAGTCTCTAAAAGGCGTTAAGATTCTTCTTTCGAGGTTCATAATGATGCCAGGGATAGTACTTATGATCAAGAACAAATAAAATAAAGGAGAAATTCCAGTAATTATTAAAGTGTTACTCTGGGATAATACTAAAAGAAGTAGAATTACTTTTTCCACGATTAGTTTTTTAATAATTAAAAGGTAGGTAGTATCGTTAGTACTAAATTCAACATTTTTTTCAAGACTGATCTTTCTTTCTTGTACCTTATATCATTTCAGAACAGCTAGGAACAAAACTTTCTAGTTAGAAGGAAAAAAATTCGTTATTTCCCCACAAAATATCCCAGTATTAATTTATTAATTTAAAAGATAGAGAAATGAACTCAGGTTATGGGAGTATCACGGCTGTGAAAGTTGGATAGCCATATATACATATATATATGTATGTATATATGTATATGTATGTATATATGTATATGTATGTATATATGTATATGTATGTATATATGTATATGTATATATATATGTATATATATATGTGTATATGTATATGTATATATATATGTATATATATATGTGTATATGTATATGTATATATGTATGTATGTATATATGTATGTATATGTATATATATATATATGTATGTATATGTATGTATATGTATGTATATGTATGTATATGTATATATATGTATATATATATATATAAACAGTTCCCTGACTGAATGAAAGATTACGCCCAGAACAAAACGCTGGACCTAAAGGGCTGAAATTTAGCATTCCGATTTTTCTTATATTTTAGGGGTACACTAAGATTTTTGAAAAATTCTTAATTTTTTAAATTAAATTTTTAAGCTGTTTTTGTAACATTCTTTAAAGTTTGCATTTAAAATAATAATTCGAGGATTATAAAATTAACATCACGAGAAAGATCATAAAAATTCCTTTAAAATGAAACCTTTTTCGAATCTTTACCTCCCTTTTCTGATTTTTGGTGAATTTTTAAAGATTAATTTTTAGAATTCAATTTATTAAATGTTTATCACGTGGATTCTTTTCTTTTTGTGATACTTTAAATTAATTTTGTGTCACATGCATAAGAATGAAATAAATTGACAAAAAAATATATTTTTTTTTTGAGAATGCTCAGACGATTGGACATTATCCAAAAAAATATTAAAATACAGTAAAAGAAACGTTCCTCAAACTGTATTATATTAACTGTACTATATTCTTTAGTATGTCCTATTAGATATAATTTGACTATTTTCTTCTACATTATTTTGTCAATAAAAATATCACCTACGATTTTTTTAAATATATTTTTTCGTATTTTTTACATCAATTGCATACATTGATCGTTGTATTTAATTTGAATGCACTCCGTAGCAAAGTGCGGATTTTCAGGTAGTGGTTCATAAAGAGACGACCTAAATGATGTAGGATGGATAAGCCGGTTCTGTCGCCAACTCTTGTCCAGTTGTTCAAATGCTGGATGCAACTTCGACTATCTGATAAAATCCTTAATCTTTGGCTTAATGCCATGTGATTTCCTTCCTCATTGTAACGTTTGCCTGTGACTTGTTGTCTAAGCCCACACTCTAGGTAGCGTATCACAGGCTAAGTGAAATAATTTAACAGCCAACTAAACAGCATAGAATTAAATTGGTCCGTCACTTTTATTGGAGTGTTCTTGATTATATGCAAACGATTAGGTCGTGATGATAACAACTTAAAATGTACACAGATGGTCGTCACTTGAGCCCGCGCGCACACAATTTAGGAATATTCCTCTCAGAAGTCTCGATGCATAACGCTCTTGTATTTTCCATAACGCACTGATATTTTCCATTAGAAAGAAGGATAACAATGGCAAATCTAGTTTTCAGTGCATAAAACTGCATCTGAAATGTTTGGAACGAAGTTCTTTTACGCGTCTTACAGTAGAGTGAACTGGCAGGAATCTTCACGTAACGAAAAAGCGTTATGCCCCCTTCATAAGAGCTTTCTCTCAAGGATTCCGTGGCTGAATGGTTATCGCATCGGACTTCGGAGCGAGAGGTCACCGGTTCAAATCCCCGTACAAGCGGTACGGGCAATTTTAAAACCCTTCACTGCACACTGTATCAAATTTGATACATTTATCCCCTTTATATTCAAAAGCATATTTTTTATCCACTTGTGCACCTTGTATTAATTTTTCTTTTTTTGTTTCCATAGCGCTGTGGTATTTTCCATTAGAAACAAGAATATGCATGCTTTTGAACTTTAAACCATAATAATTACAAGATAAAAAGAGCTTTTTATATACCATTTTTTTAAATTTTCTGTTGAATCATATAAACTTGACAATTCTATGTATTAATAAATACTTTTTTAAATTTTTTTAATGAACTATCCCAACAACTTGAAAGAAAATGAAGTTAATTGAAAATTAACTTGCGTTTAACTTTTCTTTCCCGTCCCGGCCAATAGATGGCTGCACCAGTCTACAAAACAATTAACTGAAAATGAATTTAATGCTGCTTAAAGATTGCTAAAAGTATCAAAATAATGCATTGTCATCGTGTTCTGAGCTATTCTAAAAGTTTCAAATGTCTAGCTAGTCGGGAAGTTAGTTAAAAATCGATTGCAAGATTTGTACGAGACAAACACACAAAGAAGAAAGAGAGTTAATAAAATCATGCAAAAAAGTATCCTTGTTATTCTCACAGAAAAGAAAGAAACATAGCGCATAGCAAAGACAATGATTTCTCCCCCCGCGACTGTACTTAGTGCATCGTCGGGTCCATACCAAGATGAGGATCGTTAAAATAGGAAGGAAAAAAAAAACAGTTTTAAATATCATTTGAACGGCAGCCGAGGCATTAAACTTCCTGGCATAATATCTTCCCATTATCTTTTCCTTTCCGCAGTCATCAAGAAGTACTCAGCCTGAATGAGCACGATAAAAATAGTAAATCAATATTTTGAAGTATAGAAATTGTCAATCTCTTCCCCCGGTCCTACCAACTGATTAAGCGATCGCCATGTTTGTCCCCGATTCTTTGCGTTTGGTGGATTTCGCCAATTTACTTAAAAAAAAACTAGAGCCTCTTTTGCTGGAAGTGACTTCTAGATGGCGGTGGTTACTTGCGAAGAGAAACTGTTCTTTTCCGAACATGTTCAGGCTGTTAAAGTTTAGCTCTGGTTTAGCGCGCTAGTTTAGCGCGCTGGTTTTCGGTGCTGAGGGTGCTCGGATCGAATCCTGGCGTCGCGTCACGAAAAATGCCTCCGTTCGTGTCTTCCCTTCATAGGGGGTAATGCTATCCGCCTATATGGTGTCCCCACAATAAAATGGGCAGTAAAATTGCGGCGTAGTATAGGTGAATGTTTGACGACGAGTGCCTCCGCATTGGGGGAAAAAAATTTAGCTCTCTTCGATATTTCATTTACATATTGTAGTACGAAATATATAACAAATTTAAATGCATATTTGTCACTGTCTGTTATTATAATGTCGTACTGTATCATGTAAATTTTTATGGTGCTCATTTTAAATCTCCCCCTCCACACACACACACACACACACACACACTAAATAAATGAATATAAATAAGTATAAAAAATAAAATAAAATAAAATAATGAATAAATGAATGAAAAGTAAAATAAATGACGGAATGAATGAATGAATAAACTATAAATAAATGAATGAATATATAAAAAATGAATGACTGATTGAACGAATAAAAATGAATGGCTGAATGAATGAATAAAAAATGAATGAATGAATGAATGAACAAAAGGTTAATATGAATGAATGAATGAACAAAAGGTTAATATGAATGAACGAATGAACAAAAAGTTAATATGAATGAATTAATTAATAAAAAATACATTATTGAATGAATAAAAAAACTGTTGCCTGATAACCGTAAAGCAAGAAGCAAAAATTCCTATTTCGCATCAAGTCACGCAGCTCTTTTTCACAATTTTTTACTCGGATTGAAGTCTACATATCAGGTAAGAAAAGTCACAACTCAAAAAATGGGCATTTGAGAAAAATCAATTTAAAAAATACTATAAAACTTGAACTAGCCTTCATTAAAACTGACACAACTGCCCTCTGCTGGACAAATTGCAAGATAGCGATATGTCGCTTTTCCTGCACGATGGGGCACTTCATCATATTTTTCAATGATATAACCTCAAAACTGACATTTTTTGACTTGTGTCAATTTCCTTGCCGGTATGCGATGTGCAATTTTAATTTTTTTTAAAATAAATATGTCAAATGGTTATTTTTTATTATGTTAGACGTACCAAAAAATTAACGTTTTATAGAAAGTTTGACTTCAAAATTTGTGATGTACAATGAATTATACCTAACATTTTAGATGAACCCAATCGCAACCGATACCGCCATTTTGTTTGCTTGCTTCCCAGCGGAGAAAAAGTTGCATTGAAAATTAGAAATTTGATTGCATTTCCAGTGATTAAATCTTACTTGTTGAACTACAACTCAGCTGTTGAATTAATGCAGTCTCTCATTCAATGATTGATTACCTGATTTCCGCTTATTGCCTTAATTTGCGGAGGCCTAAATGTTGAGTGCAGTATGTTTGTACGATAAATCACCTTGTTTTCTTCGGAACCGCTGTTGTAAGGGGCAATTCCAATTCAAGCGTCTATGAGATTAAGACGTATTTTTCCTTCACGTACTTACAACTTGAAAAGCGTATGCGACAAATTATTCCATTCATAATTCGGTGTTACGAGTCCCACAGATCGTACAATTTTGACGGTTTTGAAAATAAAACTAAAGGATATGAAAATTCATTCAGCAAGAGACAGAAAAGTGTCAAACGTTCAGAGGGTCAATATATTGTATACATACAGGCATATATAAATATTTAATGCTCTATGTTCAGAACATACTTTTTCTTTAAGAGTATACTTTTCAAGCGGGATTCTTTATAGTTATGTAAATTTCGTTGAATTCATTCTACTAGATATCTTTAGTGTTGAATTTTTACTGTATTCAAATGCTGCGTATACTGAATTAATATGTTAATTTACATTTTTAGTTATTTACTTGTGGAACACATATTAAACCTTAATGGACTGGTTACTGGAAATTTAAATGATGAGTTTACTATATTAATGTGTAAGTTTACTTTTAACGTACGATTACGTTCCTCCATAACGGTCCTCCGGAAAGCAAAATTTCAGATGTCCTTCGTCACAAGTTATAATTTTGGCAGCGAGCCAAATCTAGTCTGTATCGCTTGGGCAAGCAGTAAACAGTGAAACCGAAAAGTGCCAAAATGTGTCAAAACTTTGACTGACTGACACACACACACACAGATATATATATATATATATATATATATATGTATGTATATATATGTACACACACACACACAAAAGAGGTAAAAAATGATAAGTAATCCTACGTTAATAACGTAGTATCGTTAGTAGAGAGCATATCGTTAGTAGAGACTACCTGAAATTTCTTTTCCTAAAATTTCTTTTGAAATTCTTTTAGCAGTGTTAATTTAATTTTTATTCATATGAATGTGTAAGTTTACTTATTATGCACAAGTTTATTTCTTTTATTCATGTGTAAGTTTACTTTTTTAATCCGTTACTCGTTAGTTAACGTATTATATATATTATCTTAATGAACTGGTTGACCTAAATGCATAAATACTGCGTTTTCTTCAGGAATTTCCTTGTAGGGTTCACCATAAACAATCGGTTAAGTTCGGCATTTTATGTACTTAATCGCCTAAGCATTTGAGATGTATTTTTCCGCTGCATACTTTCAACTAGAAAAGCCTTTGCTGCAGATTATTCCATTCTTAGTGCGGTGATCAAAAGTGTTTTCAATGGCAAAATTTTGACGTTTTTAAAATCCAAACTACAAGTGGAGTGAACAATTAATCAAAAAGCCTTTTTTCTCAGAAGATAGAGACAAAATTAAAAGGTGTCAAACTCTTAGGGTTAAAATATATATATATATATATATATATATATATATATATATATATATATATATATATATATATATATATATATATATATATATATATATATATATATATATGACGCGCTTGCTACTTACACCCCATTACGTCGTCTTCTCTTCCAACTTACTCCTTCTTAATCTATTCATAACATAATTATTAAAGTTATAGCAGTCAATGAGTTAAAGGCCGGTGGCAAAGAACTGCAATTAATACATCTAACATTTTCCCATTAATTTTCTACCTGATTCAATCTGTTAATTTAATCCAGAATTCATCACGTCCTCGCGATGCGTGACCGTATTGCCGAAGAATCTCCCGCCTTCTGCGTTAAATCGCTATTGTTTTAGACATCTAAACTTATCGCGCATGCGCGTGACGTTTGCACAGAAGATGAGCCAAAGGCGTGATTACAGATGTCAATCAAATCCAAAGGGAATTCCCCCGATTTTCTCGATGCGTTTCGAAATGGATGAGAAAAGTGGCGTTCGGAGCCAATAACTAAATTAATCCCGAAGCCCCCCTTTAAATTTAAGTTACTTATTCTTTTCCCAATTATTTCCTCACATATATATATATATATATATATATATATATATATATATATATATATATATATATATATATATATATATATATATATATATATATATATCTATATATATATATATATATATCTCAGTTCCGTGACTGACTGACATAACACACAGACCAAACCGCAGGACCTAAAGGGTTGAAATTTTGCATGGCGATTCTTCTTATAGTGTAGTTGTGCACTAAGAAAGATTTTTGAAAAATTCGTCTTAGATTTTTTTAAAATTAAATTTTTAAGCTTTATTTTTTGATTTTTTCAAGTTTGCATTTAAAATAATCTGATGGTTATACAATTTGTATCACAAGAAAGATCATAAAAATTCCTTTAAAACGAAATTTTTTTTGAATCTTTACCTTCATTTTCTGATTTTTGGTGAATTTTTAAAGATTAATTTTTAGAATTTAATGTATTAAATGCTGATCACGTGGTTTCTTTTCTTTTTGAGATACTTTAAAGTAATTTTGCGTCACGTGCATAACAACGAAATAGACAGAAAAATATTTTTTTTTCTTGCTAATGCGGCAGATGAATTGTACATTATCCAAAAAATTATTAAAATACAGTGAAAGATATGTTTCTCAAACTGTACTATATTAACTGTACTATATTCTTTAGTATGTTCTATTAGATTTAATTCGAATATTTTCTTCTACATTATTTTGTCTATAAAAATATCCGTTACGATTTCTTTATAAATATTTTTTGTTTTTACATCAATTGCATACATTGATCGTTATATATCTATAATAAATACATAGGCATTAATTGCGTACATTTACCGTTGTATTTAATTTGAATGTACTCCATAACGAAGTACAGGTATTCAGCTAGTACTTTATAAAATAGCTGTCCTACATAAATATTTAATACTTTATGTACAAAGCGAATACTTTCATGATTTCAAACCCTTCTTTCTTGTATTTGTGATGAAATATCTGATCTCTTAGAGTTAAAATGCTAATAGTATTGATTCCGCAAAGTAATATAATTTTTCCCCTTTGCGTGAAAATTCTCCCTCCTTTCTGAATACAAGCGTCCCGTACACGCCTCGGATGTGTCGCAGCAAATACATGCTCGGATCAATTTTCCCGATCAAAAGAAGACGCCCGCAAAAGCCTGGTAATGGTATATTGATGAACCGGGAAGTCATTAAGAGTGCTAGAAAAGCATTTCCCTTGCCACATGTTTTGATCGAACTGTTTCTTTTCTGCCTGGTCATATCTCCCCGTCACAAGGCAGTGATGTCTGTTTTCATGAATCATACCTGCGAGGTATTAGATTTTTGTATTGATATAACTGGCTTGGTTGGAAATATCAGTATCATCAGTTGAGTTTTCGTCATGAATTTATTTTCAATGTGGGATTCGTAATGTTTTAATTAAATTTCATTAAATGCATTCTAGTTGATACGATTGGTATTGTATTTTTACCATGTTTTTATTAACTCGCTTTCTAGTTTGTGACTGTGTTTGTCCAGTAGAAATCTTGCAATAGTTTTTTAAATAACTTCCCGACTAGCTGGACATTTGAAACTTTTAGAATAGCTCAGAACACGATGACAATGCATTATTTTAATACTTATAGCCATCTTTAAGCAGATTGGAATTCATTTGCAATTAATTTTGTTTTGTAGACTGGTGCAGCCATCTATCGGCTGGGACGGGAACGAAAAGTTAAACTCAAGTTAACATCCAAATAACTTCATTTTCTTACAAGTTGATGGGAAAATTCATAATTTTTTTTTAAAGTATTTATTAATACATAGAATTGTCAAGTTTACATGATTTAACAGAAAATTTGAAAACATGGTATATAAAAAGTTCTTTTTATCTTGAAATTATTGCTGTATTTATGGGCACAAGAGACCTTGAACCTCGTTTTTAATTTTTAAATTTCAGTACAGTGGAACCCCGTTATAGCGAACTCGGTATATAACGAACTCATGGATATAACGAACGAAAATTTTGGTTCCCGCCAGTTTCCTATTGTACGTAATTTAATTAGGATTGTGAGAGTTTAATGTAATCGATTTTAGTTGATTTAATTTATGAATGATCATTTTTAATAGATTTTATCATTTTTTTAATACATCATTATTGAATACAAATTGCAACTAATGAGTTATACATTTTGCGAACTCTAGCATTATTCTTAACGGTTCGGATATAGCGAACAAAACTTTTGGACCCTTGAAGTTCGTTATGTCGGGGTTCAACTGTACAGATATTCCTCGACTTACGACCGAGATAGGGACCGTGACATTGGTCTTAAGTTGAGTTGGTCGCAAGTCGAGTTTCAAACAATTTTTTTGTTTTTGTTTATGCACATACATATATTTTTTTACTTTCATACGTAATTTAAAATACATTTTACAGACAAGCCCCGTTATAACGAACTTCAAGCTACCAAAAGTTTTGTTCGATTTATACGGTAGTTCGCTATATTCGCACCGTTAAGAAAAATGCTAGAGTTCACAAAATGTATAACTCATTAGTTGCAATGTGTATTCAATATTGATTGAATTAAAATTATCATTAAAAAATGATAAAATCTATTAAAAATGATCATTAATGAATTAAATCGACCAAAATAGATTACATTAAACTGACATAATACTAATTAAATTACGTAAGTAAGAAAACGGAGGGACCAAAATTTTTGTTTGTTATATCCGTGATATCGTTATATACGGGGTTCGCTATAACAGAGTTCGACTGTATCTGTATTTTCATCAAGGATTTATTCATCTTAGTGGTTATTTTAAACAGAAGACTTATCCAGCTACCCAGAATTGAAATTTGAAATTAACCTGTGTTTGTCATATATATACTTATATATAAAGAGAGAGCGATTTTGTACGTGGAGGGTAATCTTCAGAACCACTGTACCTATTTGAAAAATTCTTTCACCGTTTGAAAGGTACGGCATTCCAGATGGACATAGGCTATATATTATGTAAATCTGATCAGTAGAAATAAAGTTAGGGGCTTAATCCTAACAATCTCCATTGTTACCGCTACTGTCCTCTACCGCTTTTTGTGCCGAAGTCTTCAACGATCCTTAGCGTGGTGCTATTTATTTATCTATACTTTTATATAAAGAGAGAGCGATTTTGTATGTGGAGGGTAATCTCCAGAACCACTGCACCTATTTGAAAAATTCCTTCACTGTTTGAAAGGTATATTATTCCAGATGGACATAGGCTATATATTATGTATATCTGATCAGTAGAAATAAAGTTAGGGGCTTAATCCTAACAATCTCCATTGTTACCGCTACTGTCCTCTACCGCTTTTTGTGCCGAAGTCTTCAACGATCCTTATCGTGGTGCTATCGCGGTGGGCTTCTGTTCTGACGCTAACGGTTCGAACCTAGCCGTTCTCAGGCATGCCTTTTTCTTTTTAAAAAATTTATTTTAATTATTAACTAACAAAATTAATTTAAGGTATAATTTAGGTTATTATTAAAGTAAAAAAAAGATTTACAATTTATTGGCTATCAACTGGAAATTTATTGGTATAATATTTTGTTCAACCCGGACAAAGTCGGGACGGGCCGCTAGTTGTAAATACAGCAATATACTCACAGAGATTATTAAACTATTTATAAAGTAGAGTAGCCTCTCACCAATTTCCGCAATTTTCTTTTCCGTTTTCTGTTTGCGTCAGTAATACTTTATTTTACAAATGTAGTATTAATGAATCTCGATTTTTCACTTTTAAAAAGCCATAAATGTTTTATTCTACTGATAAAATACATAAGTATTTCCATACATACCCTTCCATTTCTGTTTCATTAATATAAAATTCCTGATTATTTAAACAAGGTAGCCATTTATGTGCTATAATTAATGGTTTCCAGAAAATACAATCGGACTTCTGTAATGCAAAACAGTTTTTTTAGGAACGTATTATCCTTTCAGGACCGCGTTTTAAATGCTCCCAACTCGGTGAAAATTAATCTATGCAAGCCAGAATCCGTATTTGTAAACATAAATCCTTGAGATTTCGCAGATGAAAATTGAAGCGTGGAATTCAATAGTAACATCTTTTTTATGAATACCCAAGTCATTAACAGCGTCAAGAAAAATGGCTTTCGGGGGATATTTAAATCCTGGCGACATTTTCCGATTGTTTGGTTTTCACTTTGCTGTGTTTTTCTTTTTATTAGATGGCGCTTCAATAGAAAGGTATTTAACGTTCGTAGTAATTTGTACGATACATTAGCTCTTTTAGACTGATAAATTTGCGAATTGTCACAAAGGTATAAACATATTCTCCCGTATATTTTGTTTCTTCGTCAAGGGATTTATGTCCTGGATAATCTTTATCAGTTGAGGCTGTGTTTAGTATTGATTTTCAAGTGTAACACTTTAACTCTATTTTTGGTGTTAACAGATTTGTGAATAACAAAACTATTAAGAACTTATTTGTGATATCTATTTTCGTTGCAGTTAGGATTATAGTTTCATATTGACAATAAAAAGTCTTATTATGAACATAGATTTGCAACTCTGAAAACATTGTTGTAAATAGCTATAAGTATTCTTTATTTCTCCTTAATTTATTACCACGTTTTTATTAACTTGCTTTCTTGTTTGTGTGTTTGTCCAGTTTCTTGTTTGTGTGTTTCTCCAATACAAATCTTGCAATCGATTTTTAACAAACTTCCCGACTAGCTAGACATTTGAAACTTTTAGAATAGCTCAGAACACGATGACAATGCATTCTTATAATACTTTTAGCCATCTTTAAGCAGAATTTGAATATATTTTCAGTTAATTTTGTTTTGTAGAATGGTGCAGCCATCTATCGGCCGGAACGGGAACGAAAAGTTAAACGCAAGTCACGCTCGCAATTCCCGAGCTAAACGATTGATTACTCATTTTATACCTCTTTATTACGCATTTGATCATTTTCTTTCAAGTTGATGGTATAACTCATCAAAAACATTTTAAAAAAGTATTTATTAATGCATAGAATTGTCAAGTATATACGATTCAACAGAAAATTTAAAAACGTGGTATATAAAAAGTTCTTTTTATCCTGAAATTTATTTTGGTTTAAATACGGTTTAGTCGCTGTCATTTAGTGTTAGATTTCAGTGTGCAATCCTTTGGCGGTATTTTCGAGTATTTTGGCTAGCTTGGCGACAAATATGATGACATTAGGTGACTTTTACAATGTATTATAGTGTTCCGTTTTCCTGGGTTCGATAAGATTGAATAAAATCTCTCCAGAAAGTGCACACAAAATAAAATTTATTTTTCTGCAAATTCTTCAAGCGCATACACAAATTGAAACAGAAAACACGTAACAACTGTCTTCTATATAGCAGAAAACTCTAAAAAGACAAGTCAGGATAACAGAACATTTTCAATACAATACACGCCTAACGCACTTTCAATACATTTAATTCCCAGCAGTAAAGAACACGGAGTTTCATTGTCAATGTAAGGTATATTTCAAGACTTCCAAAGCGCCCTCTATAGGTCAACCTGCTAGATATCATCTAAGATACGAGAAAGATCTAGAAGGTTGGCGACCATTTGACGCCATATCGCCAAATTTCGCGACCAAAATAAGTCACTAAATCCATCGCCAATTTGGCGATAACTCTCATATTTGGCGAGATTACCATAGACTCGTAAAATTCGTAACATTATTCAATGGACAATGAAGAAATAGCTAACTAAAACCCAACTTAAACCCAAGGGAATGCCTCCTGTACCATAAAGCCACTTAGGTTATTCATCCTGACCTCCTTCCCCATTCTCAACTTTACCTCTAACCTCTCCTAAATTCTAATTTTCATACCGTCCCGGTTCTAATTAACCATCGTGTAGCAAAAAGTTGACCGTAGCACTCCAAACCAAACCTTTTATTAATTCTGCCACCTTAAATAGTTGTCAAAACTTGTATTTATTTATTTTTATTTTAACGTAGGATTACGTTCCTCCATAACGGTCCTGCGGAAAGGAATATTTCAGACGCTAAAACCGTCCGTCCACCCTACCTCGCGAGTTATAATTTTGGCAGTGCACCAAACCCAGTCTATGGCTTGGACAAGTTAAACAGAATAATTACAAGATGATAAAAAGAATTTTTTATATAACATGTTTTTTAATTTTCTGTTGAATTCTATAAACTTGACAATTCTGTTTTATCAAATGCTTTTTTAAAATTTTTTTGATGAATTATCCCATCAACTTGAAAGAAAATGAATTAATTTGAGGTTAACTTGCGCTTAACTTTTCAAGATTTCGTTCCCGATAGATGGCTGCACCAGTCTACAAAACAAAATTAACTGAAAAGGATTCAATTCTGCTTAAAGATAGCTAAAAGTTTTAAAATAATGCATTGTCATCGTGTTCTGAGCTATTCTAAAAGTTTCAAATGTCTAGCTAGTCGGGAAGTTAGTTAAAAATCGATTGCAAGATTTGTACTGAACAAACACACACAAACAAACAAGAAAGCAAGTTAATAAAAACGTGGTAAAAAAGAATTCAATTTTGCTTAAAGATGGCTAAAAGTATTAAAAGAAATGCATGGTCATCGTGTTATGAGCTATTCTAAAAGTTTCAAATGTCTAGCTAGTCGGGAAGTTAGTTAAAAATCGATTGCAAGATTTGTACTGAACAAACACACACAAACAAACAAGAAAGCAAGTTAATAAAAACATGGTAAAAATACCAAGATGCATCAAAATTTTGACATACATACATATATGTATGTAATGCGCTGTACATCACGAGAATTCATGAATGCTGGTAAATTCAGGATATTCGAATGCATCAGTTCGTAGTGATGGCGGTGTTGAGAATCGTAGTTGAGCAACACAGAAAGAGCTCCATATATTGTGAAGGTCCAGGGAAGAGACGCATGAACAGTAAATGGATTTATTGTTGAAGTATGGTGAAGACGTTACATGGCACAAGAGATTTTAGCAATAGTAACTGTACATCTAGTAACTGGATAACTAGGCACAAATATACGGCATGACAATATCGGCACCGGAAACAAGCCGGAGCTTGAATAAGCTCGACATCAACGGCACAGTAACAGCATACTCAGAAAGAGAAGTGCTGCGACAGAGCAACACAGGATGAGAGATCAGGGATATACGAGACCATACACGGGACAACATCAAAATAGGAGGACAGTCACGAAAAAAGCTGCGGAGAACCCTTGCTCTCGTTTACACGAAGGGTTCAGGACCTTGTACACCAGGGGGCCAAAAAATTCTAATTGGTCATCCTTGACCATCTGACCTCGTGCGTCAGAAATCCTATGATCTCTCGGAAGGCGCCAGAAAACTGGTTATGTTGAATCATCTTGTTTTCAAAACAACTCTTACTGTTTAGCACGTGTGTTAAGGGACAATTTAGCTAGTCAATTCGTTTATCCTTAGGTCATAAACTTTATTGAAACGTTAACGGGAAAATTTAGCATATTCGTTAATTAATAAATGTGCAAAGTTACTATTGCATATATATATATATATATATATATATATATATATACATACATACGTACATATATATAGACACATATATACATACAAATGTGATAATCAACCATAAGCAATCGTACATTAATAACCAGTGGTAGTTCCGTTAGAAGAGACTACCTGAAATTATATTTTTTTCATTTCTTTCAATGTCAACACTTTTCTTTTAATCCCGAGGACGGAAATATAGCCACAAATAATTATCCATACCGAGGTTATTGAGCTCTACTCTCCGGTGCTTCATTAACGTACTACGTGAATGTGTTGTAGGCTTTTCACTCATTCGTTTCTTAGTTAAAGCCCAGCTACTTTGGGTGAACTGTAGGCCAGCCGTTGTGTCTGTATGTATGCTGTCAAATCTGAAGTTTCTTGCTGAACTTCGCTACAGTTCTGAGTGGCTTTTTGGTTATATTAGTGATCAGTTTAAAATTAAAAAGAAAATAAACTTGAGTTTCTGTTATCTGGAGTCATTATAAAAACGATATTTTTGAATAATGTTTTTGATTTCTGGAAGATGAAATATTGATGTAGAAGCGCCGAATGTTATAATTCACTGCGGTGTGTGGTCGAGAGATGGTCAATAATAAAACTCTTATAACAACTTCAGAGGCAAAGAAATAAATCGACCCTAGAAATAATTGCTTTGTTCGAATATTTTGTCCCTGCTTCTGATTTCTCATGTATTAAATGATAATATGAAGGGGAACCTTATTCTATTATTAATTTCACTTTAAAAGAATTTTTAGTATTGTCAAATAAATGTATGATAAAAGCCAATTCTCTGTGTTTCCTTGATTGCTCCAACACATGCACGCCTAAATTGTTTTAAGGTTATTTTACAACCTATATCTGGTGCCGCCACCAGGATTTCGGGTGGAACTTACTACTATTGAAGAATACAGCAATGAATGACTTCGTTGACAGGGGCCTACATCATGACATATGCAGCAGCGTCTTGTCAGATTACAGGACTTTCAGCTAGACTCCGAGACAGCTCAATCGGCTTTCTATAACGTGCGAGCTCCAGGGAACCGCAAGCGAAATCTGTTGACCTTCTCTCGTTCTTTTTCTCTTGGAGGGTCTGTTGTCCGTTTACAGGGGCCATTTTGGCCCGCCCCTTTTTCTCTTATTGGACAGTGGGCTGCCTTTCTCTTAGCAGTTCCTGCCCCAATTGGTACCATATTTCTCTGCTCATGTTCACAGTCTACCATGTACCTCCCCACCATAATTTTCTTGTGAAATACAACTTTGACCATTATCTGAAAGTTTTATTGTGGGCCATAAAATAACGTCAGTATCTATCTTGCAATATTTATAGTCTTCTGATCGCTATCAATGGCCACACAGACAGCTTTTCTTTTACACGCCACTTTAGTGTTCAAGTCTCTATTTATTTATTTATTTTTTGCCTCTGAAGTTGTTATAAGACTTTTATTATTGACTGTATCTCGACCACACACCGTGGTGAATTATACCATTTAGCGCTCCTACAATTGACTAATTCTCGTGGTTGAAATACTAAATTTGTCTATTTCTGTAATGTTTCATGAGGGTTCGACGATCATCTACAATAATGCCATAGAAATCAGTTTATTCCTGGGGGAAATTTGGAAAAAATCCTGAGTTCTAAATGAGGCTGCAAAGTTATGAAAAAGTCTAGAAGTTTGAAGCCAGACTGGAAATTTCTGAATAACTTGTCGAAGTTTAAAAATTCAATTTTAAAGATATGGAAATGTCGGGAAATTTAAAAATCCAACTGAAAAGATATGAAATATCTTTGAACTTTAAAATCCCATTGAAAATTCGAGTAAATTCTGATTTTTTTTTTCTCCTGAAAATCTGAGAATGACAGGACTGGAGAAATTTTGAAATATTGCAGTTCCAAAAAACTTCTTGAATTTCAATGCTCTGCAGTTTTTGTTCAAGCCACTAGAAATTGATACAGTATTTTATATTTATACTAGCTGAAAACCCGTACTTCGCTACGGAGTGGATTCAAATTATATAATACAACGGCCAATGCATGCAATTAATGCCAAATATATATATATAATAAATACGATGATCAATGTATGCAATTGATGTAATAAAAAAACGAAAGAATATATTTATAAAAAAATCGCAACGGACATTTTTATAGACAAAATAATGCATAGAAAATAATGTAGAGAAAATATTCAAATGAAATCTAATAGAACATACTAAAGAATACAGTACAGTTAATATAGTACAGTTTGAGGAACATTTCTTTTACTGTACTTTAATTTTTTTTCTGATAATGTCCAATAGTCTGCGTATTAGCAAGAAAAAAAAATTGTCTATTTCGTTATTATGCACGTGACGCAAAATTACTTTAGAGTATCACAAAAAGAAAAGAAATCACGTGATCAGCATTTAATGAATTAAATTCTAAAAATGCATCTTTAAAAATTCACAAAAAATCAGAAAATGGAGGTAAAGATTCGAAAAAATTTAATTTAAAGGAATTTTTATTATCTTTCTCGTGATATAAATTTTATAACCCTGGGATTATTATTTTACATGCAAACTGTAAAGAATGTTACATAAACAGCTTAACAATTTAATTTAAAAAAATATAAGAATTTTTCAAATTGTGTCTTAGTGCACCCCTACTCTATAAGAAGAATCTCCGTGCAAAATTTTAGCCCTTTAGGTACAGCGGTTTGGTCTCTGCGCTATATGTCAGTCAGTCAGTTATGGAACAGTTTTATATATATAGATGTGCTTATTTTTTCATAATAAGTATTAGAGTGATCACTTTATGCCTCAGTCTAAAGCTTTTTGCGTCATCCAGCTGTTTGTAGAGAACTCAGAAGTAACATGAAATTTTCAAAGGGGTTTCTCTTTTGGCGTAACAATTTAAAGATTTAAGGAAATGAGAAAATAAGTTTTACTGCACAATTGATGACTGCTGTTTAATCATACAAAAAGACTTTTGGATGCCTCTTTCTAAATTTTTTTCCCGACCTTTACACTGATCGTGAAAAAATTATGAAAGTCACGATTTTGGTCGATTGGTGGATAATAACGAATGGTAGATTGCGGACATATAAATTGACTTATAAATGAAAGTCATAAATGTTTAATTTTTATGTAGATATAAATGTAGATTGTTGTTGTTGTTGAGGTGTCTAATTTTACCCTTGCTGGAAGTATTTCCAGACCAGGCCCACATAGGCCAGAGGGTTGAGGAGTGCAATTCCGGTTTAGAATGACACCACAAGGGTCATAGTCCGATTTAGCCAGGTGTGCCCTCAATTTTCAGAGCACCCCCAGGTATGACATTTGGGGGCATCGTACCCTCTCCACCCTCTGACCTCTTAGACGGACTTTCCGGTCCACGAATTTAACGTGTCTATACCCGGCCTAGACACGGAGGTATTGAATGGCCCTTGTGGGGAATCGATCCGAGCACCCCCAGGACCGAAAGTCGAAGAGCTACCACTAGGCTACCTTGGGCCCTTATGTAAATTGTATATTAAGTATTATGTGAAATTCAACAGGTAATAAAATAGATGATCGTATAGTGGCACTTTTAAAACTGTTAATTGGAGAAAACACATTCTGACACATGTTTGAGATAATTAGAAAAACACACTATTTTAATGAATACTATTAGCGTTTAATTTCTCTTATTTAAAATTATTTTTATCGTTAGTTACAATTTGCACAGAAAAAACATAATTATTTACATACATTAAGAAAGTAGTCGAACACATAATAAAACATTTTTACTTATATTAATTTTTCTGTGCTCTCGCCTGATTAAATATATTACAAATTATTTTTACTTACCACCACCCTCATTGGAGACTGACGATTATCTCTCATTGTATTGCTAAACTTGGTCCAAAAGCAGACCAGAAATCTCGAGATATCTCAGCATGCAAAAATGGCGACTGGGGCTGAATGCGGACAACCTCGAGCTATAGAACAGTCGCAGCTTTTTTTTCAACTGCCTCAAAAAACCTTGAAAACTTCCCAGCACCAAAAATCGCAGAGGTCAGAAAATGTTCTAGAACAATTTACCTTTCAGACATATGATTGGTTATAAAGATGGTTGCTGGGACGTTGCTATGGAGGAACTATGTCCCCCTAATGACCAAGAGGGTGGCAAGTAATTCTCCCTTCTTGTGCAAACGAGCTTGTGTACTATTTGTACTGTTAGAGGTCACAGTTAATTGCATACGGGAAGCACATTCCCTTCTTCCAGGAAACGCGGTACGAAAAACCACAAGGATGATTTTCAATACCTAGATAATTTAAGATTTTACAAAATAAAATAAATACTCTTATAAATGTGCATGGAACCAAATTAATGTTGTTTCGAAATTGTGAAATAATAAAATAGTATTTTTTTAGAGTTAAAACAGTATAATAATCAAAATAATTGCAAAAGTCGAGTTCCATGTCGCATTAAGTTATTGTGTGTGTGTGTGTGTGCGTTATGCCACAATGTGTGTGCATTGTTTCTAGATATCATACTATAAGTAGGTTATTTTCATGTTTATGTACGTAAATTGTATGCCGTTGTTTTGATATATGTATATATTTTTCAAGCAATATCAATAATTCATTATACAATGCATACATCTGACGCCGCAAAAAAGGCAACAATTATCTTTTAGTAATTGTAAATTCTAAATGCTCAAATGATTTACTGACATGAAAAATTGAAATTTTAATGGTCTGGCCGTTCAAGAACATGCAAAGGGTTTATTTGCTAGGGATTATTTTCATGCAAAGGGAAACATTTAACGTTCATAAGGATTAAAACAGGACGCTATTTTCTAAAAACTATTGTAAGATGATTGAACTGCTACGGTAAATGAACTCGAAAGTCTATCATTTGCATGTACTTAACGAATAAGTAATGAATGTAATTATTTTGGTAGATAATAACGAATAGTCGATTTTGGGACATATAAATCGACGTATAAATGAGAAAGTCATAAACATAATTTAGATATCATAAATGTAGATCGTATTATAAGTTATTGTGTGGTTGCTATGCCACAATGCGTGTGCATCGAGTATAGATATCATACTAAGAGTATAGATATCCCCTAGGATATAGGTTGTTTGCTTGTTTATGTACGTAAGTTGTATGTTGATATGTGTTGCTTATTTTGATATTGTATGTATGTTTTTCAAACAATATCAATAATTCACTACAGAATGCATAAATCTGACGCCAAAAAAGTAACAATTATCTTTTCTAATCGTAAATTGTAAACACTCTAATGATTTACGGATGTGCAAAAATTAAAATTTCCATGTTCAAGTACACGCAAAGGTAGTTCATAAGTATTAAAACACGGCGCCATTTTCTCAAAACTATTTAACTACGATTAAACTCCTACGGTAAATGAACTCGAAAAACGATCATTTGCATGTACTTAACGATTAAGTAATGGCATCAACCCAACTGATTCAACAAAATATTAATTCCAACAATTTTTCTATTCAAGACAGCTTCTTTTCCTCTAAAAATCCAATTTGAGTCCACCCCGTCAATGCGAGAATAAATACAAGTAAATCAATCCTCCGAGATTAGAAAAAAAATGGAAAAATCCAGAAATTTCGATAATGGCGTATTTATGAATCGAGAAGTCATTAAGAAAGCAATAAAAATGACATCTTTTGGGGATATTAAATTTCTGTTACAGTATTTTTTTTTTATTATTCCACCGTTTACTGCTTGTTTTTATTTTTAGTTAGATCAAATGTAACGTTGAAAGGCGGTAACCAGCGTTTATTTTCTATGCCTGTGATATATTATCTCTTATTTTGATAAATGTGATTTATTTCAGTGTTGTATTAGAATAAATCCATTTTCGTGTGTTGATTCCGATGTGGGATATTGGAGTTTTCTCCCATCGGGAGATTTATATTCTGCAAATAGATCCGTATTGGATATCTGCTTTTCTACTGTTGCTATGAATGGTGTGCTTTTCAATTTATCTTTGCTTTCTATCAGTTTGCTTTTCATTTTCTATGCCTGCAGAAGTAACAATGGTATGAAACGTAACGTTTCTGAGGGAGGTGTGCCAATGAAATTTATTGCTTGTTAGTTGATAAATGATAGCTTCTATGATATTACTTTTGTTGAAGAGTTATTTGTAAGAGAATATTTTTAGTCCTCTGTCCAGCAAAACTTTTTATAAAAATATTTATAATAATTAAATGAAGATGGATAAGCAAACTTATAGGAGAAATATAATTAAGAGCAACAATTGGAAACATAAGTAGGGGTACGTAAATTTCGCATAAAAAATTATCGAGATTTCGCAAAAAAATATATACAATATATAAAATTTCGCATTTATTAAAACAATTAAAATTTGACTTATTTGGATAGGTATCACAATTTTTAGTTAAAAGCTAATACACTCAAACCTGTTTTTGTGCTGTGGATAGGGACCGCATAAAAGAAGTCTCACGTAAAAAATAACTCAAAACCTTAAGAAATAACTAGGAATTAAATACGCATCATTAATCCGGGCAATATCCACCATCTTAAACAATTTTTGCTAACACTTTAGAATAATTTTTAGCGGCTTTTTCATCAGCGGATGCAGCTTGGCCCTTTATCTTCAGATTGTGAAGTGCGTGTCGTTGTAAAAACCCGACGAACCAGCCATTGCTTGCAGAAAAATTCGGGCTTTCAATGTGAGACGATGATCTAGACGGCTCTAAATCCTTCAGCTAATTATAAAACCGTATAGCTCTCTCTTTAATTAATACTCATTTCAAATCTCGTGATCCTTTTTGAAACACCTTGTATATCAGAAACAATTATTAAATTGTGACGTCAACTTGACATGTTAAGACATTTGGCGGTGTCTGGCGCACTTTGCGAAACCGCCCCAAAATAATAGCCTGAGGCACGTAGGTTAAAAATGCGCAAAATAACTCGCTTTACAAGTTATTAAAATATCCCTTGACAAGTCTGTTTGTGATAAACTCGAAAGTGACAGGTGTGAAAAGTATGAACTGTACTGAAAGATTGTCGCACAATAGCTATCCTTTTTAGATAAGCGACGAAACTTTTAATGGTGCTCCATCTCTGAACGTGCATAATATATGCAAGTTCATTCTCCTTTCATTAAAAGTGTGCTAACTGGAATGTCAAAACTCGAGGAACAATTCATTTATCTCTGCGCCTTTCAACTGAACGTCAAAAGGAAATGTTGAATGAGTGGTGCATTTAAGCGGAAAGTGTAAACTCGTCTCTGTGTAATGCCTTTTTGAAGTGCCGTGAAGGAAATGTATTTCTAGTATTATTGCTGTGTTACGTTCTAATTGAAGAATGAACTTGGTTTCGTATATTCTGACTGTATTTCTTATGGAACAGTAAGTACCTGAAAAGATTGACGTGAATGATTATATAATTACTAGCTGAATACCGGTGCTTTGCTATGGAGTACATTCAAATTAAATATAATGGTCAATGTATGCAATTAATGCCAAAAAAAATATAATTATAAAAAAATCGTAGCGGATATTTTTCATAGACAAAATAATGTAGAAGAAAATATTCAAATTAAATCTAATAGAACATAGTACAGTTTGAGGAATATTTCTTTTACTGTATTTTAATATTTTTGGGGATAATGTCCAATCGTCAGCCGCATTAGAAAGAAAAACAAAGTATTTTTTTGTGAATTTATTTTGTTATGCACGTGACGCAAAATTAATTGAAAGTATCACAAAAGAAAAGAAAAACCGCGTGATCAGAATTTAATAAATTAAATTCTAAAAATTAATCTTTAAAAATTCACCAAACATCAGAAACTGGAGGTAAAGATTCGAAAAAGAATTCATTTTAAAGAATTTTTATGATCTTTCTCGTGATATAACTTTTATAACCCTCCAATTATTATTTTAAATGCAAACTTTAAAGAATGTTACAAAAACAGCTTAAAAATTTAATTTAAAAAAAATCTAAGAAGAAATTTTCAAGAATCTTTCTTAGTGCACCCCTACACTATAAGAATCGCCATGTAAAATTTCAGCTCTTGGTACAGCGGTTTGGTCTGTGCGTTATCTGTCAGTCAGTCAGTTACGAAACTGTTTTATATATATAGATATATTTTTTTGCCATTCAGAAGCTCAGGTAGTAGGATTTGTATGCAGTGATCCAACCTATTGTAATTTATTTACGAGTTCGTGTCCTAAGTGTCATTAATTACTCATACAAAACTAACTTTAATTTCAATTTCGAATGTCATAATTAAGATTGTTAAGAGCAAGTTTCTAAAGTCCGTAGTCTCCGATTTCTTCAAAACAGAAGGAAATTTAATATATACTATAGCAGGGGGTTCCAAACCTTTTTCCTTCATCAATTCTTTTTAAAAGAATGATTTGCTTTATGGAGCCCCTCACATTTTTCTCTATAATATACAGCATACAAAATAATTATAATACTAATTATTGCACATAAAACACTTTAATATAACAATTTGACTAAGAATATGAGCAAAAAATTATAAAAAAATGATTCATTCGGTTTAAGTTTTAATATTTTTGTACTATTTTTATTTTTAATTTCACAATTTTAACAAGACTTTAGAAACACAGATTGTAATTGCACAAACATCGCCGAGTTAGAAAACGTCTCTGTTGTATCATTATATTCTGATACAACAGAGCGCCGTTTATCGTTTGGTGTTTAGGGTTAGAAGGGAACATAAGGGGTAGAATAAAATTAAGTTGGAGCAAGCAAATATCATTAAAAGTTTTAAGTAAAAGCCTGTGAAAATTATAAAATAAAGAAAAAAACGGAACAACTTAACAGATATTTAACGCATATTTTTTGTTATATATTTTCCAAATTTTAATTTTTCCATAGCAAAGCGTTTTCGTATTTGCTCGGATTTAAAATACCGCAAAAATATATCCAACATCTTTAAAACAGCACTTTAATGATATGTGATATGACTTCAAATTTTAACGATTTTTCATATTTTGCTGTAAAGGGTTGTATCGACTTTTCTGGAGTGCAATACGGTTTAATATGGAGCGCCACGGACAACTTTTTGCTACACGAGGGATAATTAGACAGGGACCTTCAGTTTAAAGCCAATTTCGAACGGCTACAAATCTGTATAAATCGTTTATGTTTATGTTATGAAACTTCTTCTAATTGATTGAATTGGGAGGACCCATGTGCTGTTTAAGGTCCAGTGGATATCCCCAGTTCTGTCTAGTGTAGGTATACAAATAAAAGCCGACGGCGGCATTCGAGGCATGTACAAAAGCGTCATGACATTCGACTTTAGATGCATGGATCACTCTGCCCTATGGAAATCGGTATTTAGACATATTAAAACGGATATTATCTAATAATTACATTCCTAAAAAATGAAAAAAAAAATTTATCAGACCCCCCCTCAATAGACCCCTGGAATACTATAGACCCTTTTAAAACTTCTATCGACTCCCAAGGGGTGCACTTGGATCACGTTGGGAATCTCCGTACTAGAGATACGTTGATATCTTTATTGGATGTTGATGCAATTTTGATTTTTGACAGTATATTTTGCATTAAACCTCGCTCTAATAATATATAAAAATGCACATAAGAAAGAATATAAATAACTTATATAATACTATTTTTATACAAAAATATTTACTGTACTTTTATCGTTAAATTGAATCTCAAATTCTTTTACTTAACAAAAAGTCAATTTTATAGTGATATGATTCCTGATTGATTTGCTTTTTGATCACTTAAATGGAAAGTTTATTTTCTACCATTTTAAGTGTGTTTAATTAGCTGAAAATATTGCTTCTATTTCTCTCAACCAATGTATTTAAAAACAGTTTTTATAGTAAGTTATTCTGTTTGCTTTAATGATTTGATTTAAAATGTTAAAAGGAATATTTTAAGCAAGATGATTAGCTCAGTTATACCCAAAGCTTTACACACCATCTCAAACCATAATTTCATCAGACTGAACTCGCGGTTATCCGTCAGAAGAAAATCAGTTTTGTGTGTTATCAGTGTTCAATTAGAAAATTGTTCGAGGAGGAAAAGAAATTAGCTTAGAGA